>JAMWET010001638.1:0-170000 GCA_024036415.1 Prochilodus magdalenae | reverse complement strand
TTTAAATTTGGTCCTAAAAATTTAAAAACAGAAGACTGGTAAAGTTGTTTAATGCTAAATATGACACCTTGTGGAACATCTCACAACTAATTAGGTTAACTGATTGGTTTGATCTGCATTAGAAACAGACAAAAATATGTAGTGGAAATCATTAAATGGACTCAGGAACACTTGCAGAATGCTGTAAAATCAATTCATCTCCACAACAACAAATGCACAATAAAACTATACCATTCAAAGAAGAAAACATTGCTTCCTGCTCTGGGGCCGACTGAGACATTTTGTGCGACATGTCTAGCCATCTAGATGACGTCTTTTTTCAGGAACGCTTTTGCTAATTTAAGCTAGATAACGCAAAACTGCATTCTGCACATATTACAACAGCATTGGTCTACAGTAAGACAGTCTGGGTGCTAATCTGGCCTGCCTGTAGTTCAGACCAGTCACCCACTGGAAACATCTGGCACATTACGTAAGGGGAAATAGGAGAGAGGAGACTGTTAAGCAGCTGAAAATATTTTAGAACTATGGCAGTCTGTCTTCTTGGTTCTGAAATGCTTACAGAGTGTTTATACATAAAGGCGTGATGAACACAGTGGTAGAAATTAACTTGCCACAACAGCTTTGAAACACGCAACTAGTATCAGATTCACAATGGGCATATTTCGCTTTATATGGGCATATTTCTCACTTTCAGTTTTGAGTTACATACATGGTGTATATGATTTGCACATTACTGTATTCTGTTTTAAATGACATTGCACAGCCTTCTGCCATTTTTTTGTAAACAGGGTTCTATATTAGATACTATTATCTACACAAACTGACAACACAGTAAGGAAGCAGATTTCTATTTGGGCTAAAGAAGAACTGTGTAAATTAGACTTTTAGATAGTGGATCAAAACACACTGTATGTATACTGAGAGAGGTTAGAGAGTTGAAGGATGGACACACAGCTCTTTTCTATTAGATACAGAAATGCATCATTTTCAATTTAATCTGGAAGTGTTAAAAAAGGGTGAATGAAAAAAAAGGAACTGGTTTAGAACTATAGGATAGAAGTATGAACAGGAGGGATGGAAAAAAGAGAGAAGGAGAATGTGTAAAAGGGAGGAAAAAAACAAACAGGCAGGAATGGAAAGTGTGGGAGCGGGTAGGAGGTGTGGGAAAAATGGAGGAGGAGAGATTCACACTGAATTTTAGAGAGAGAGAACGAGAGAGAGATAGAGAGAGAGAGAGATAGAGAGAGAGAGAGAGAAGAAGAGGAAGGCGAGAGGAAACAGACAGTGAAAGAGAGAAAGAGACTCCTACACACAAAAACACTTTCTCACCCAGCAGACACACACATACACACTCATGAGGAAAGCTTTCATCAGTGTTGCTATGTACGTCCATTCATGGCAGCCTGTGAAGTGGCAGTAATAATATAATAATATTTCCATCCTGCATTACTCCAGGACCGTCTAAAGTGATGAAGGTGTCAGGATTAAGGCTCGATCAGGACTTGACAGACTATTTTAGGGCATTTAAGTGATAATTTGGTGAAAAATCACATTTATACATAAAAAAGACTACCACTATTATTAGCCATGCTACAGACTTTCCTCCAGTTTTACAGACAACAGTATGTCATACAGGGTCAGAATCACAGCTCAGCTCTTTACTATAATAAGATGAGTAGACACTTATGTGCATGTAGGACAGTTTTGATATTAAAAGCATCTTATGGAAACACAGTTTATGACTGAAACACATAAACTGATCAGACAGAGAAGGGAATGGAGCATTTAGCTGATTTGATTATTGATCAACTCGCATATCTCATATTGCATATTTTAAATGTGTGACCCTAATATGTGCATTCGCATAGGAATAGTGTGTGACCTGGCCACCCCATCGCAAAAGCTCTGGCTGCTGCCTTGCTCTGCTTCTAATCCCAAACACATTGTTGAACAATGATGGTGAGGACTGCAGTTTAGCACAGTACTATACATGAATATTCCTTTACACACATACTTACTCACATATCACCCGCACACACACTCACACGTTATTACAAACGAGTTTCAGCTGGCTTGCAGCAGCCACTGAGCAAGATAATGTGTATTAGTTCATTAAAAGTAGCTCCATGGTTCAGGAGATGTGAAATCGCTTAGATAATGTGAGTTATTCATATCTGCACAGAGGCCTAGTGCTAGGATTACGGCTCCAAACAGGACATGTCAGGTCAGTTTATGGTTCTCAAACACAGGATTTCTATGCTGGAAGGTTGGTCCCACTAAACTTATTACACTGTCAAATAGCATCTGTGCACTACGCAAACGTGGGCAGCCCCCTAGGGCCATGATGAGTTGATGTGAGGTAACCTATACTAAGTAATCTATGCCCAGGAATTCCAAGACAGCCCCATCCTAGTTACAGATATAATGAACTACTCCATTTTACATGTTGCATGATGACACAATTGCTTAAAAACAAAGACAATCCGAAGATTTATCTGTGTTATTTCCTGGTGTTGTGGAAGGCCGTTGGTCTTGCCATAATGTTCTAATGTTATTAAATCTCATTCTACATTACTGGGCATGCGTGACAATTTCACTTAATGAAACAATCCAAAAGTTCAAAAATACTTATGTAATCTTATACCATACATCTCAAATGATCTCATATTAAGTAATATTAGATGCATTCAATATAATTAAGATGATTTTACTCATAGCGCATGTGCATCCGGGACATTCAGTCCAGTCCTTTGGCTACAGTCCTTACAATCACAAATTTAGTACCTGCCATTTTTTAATATGCCACAGAGATAGTAAACGAAAGATGATTGTGTTTATTATTGATTTGTTTAATCAGAAAAATAAATAAACATGACTAATGTGTTTTTACTTTTGACCAAAGGAAAACCAACCCATTGTGGGAACCCTTTAAAAAATCTTTATTTTTTAGAGTAGACATTGTTATAGTACATTTACAGTTCTTGGATATTAACCCGCAGCATGTGGACACTGCTAACATGAAGTGGCTATTCTTGCTGTCTGATGAAATCAGTTAGATTACTTTGAATGCACCTGATCACTTCATAGTAAAAAGCGGTTCAGTTCCCAGCTGGGGCTTCTGGGGTGTTTTTGTGACGGATGGACGGACGGACGGACGGACGGACGGATGGACGGACAGACAGACAGACAGACAGACAGACAGACAGACAGATAAATAGATAGATAGATAGATAGATAGATAGATAGATAGATAGATAGATAGATAGATAGATAGATAGATAGATAGATACTTTATTGATCCCAGAGGGAGCTTGCATGGTATCCATAGCGCAACAAAAGTCTTGGTGGCAATGAGAGAGAGACTGACAACACTACACATTTATCATACACCAATCATAATTCACTCATTATCATTCACTCAGTTATTGCTCTTTTCATCCACAGGTCAATGTCAAGGAACATGTCATAGGAGATGTCAATCTAGGCAAAAGATACAATAAAATTCTGACATGCTATACTTTTCCTCTGGGAGTTGTAGGTCATCCCAGATACCACATTGCTGTTCTCTCATTCTCAATATTTAAATCCGATGCTGGAAATTTGTCTGATATAACAAAAATGTTGTCAAAATCTGGCTATATTCGTGTAGTCTGATCCCAGCATTAGGTGTGCAGATAGCATCATCCATAGACATCACCATCCATACCCTGTTAGTTACAGTAGCCTTATTACTCCAGGGCAAAACCAAAGAAGCAAACTTTAGACACGCACTCATGTAGTGGATGATGTTTGATACATTTTGCACAAAAACATGTCTACATGGTTACACATTCAGTTTGTGGTTGACTGGATGCAGAAAGTATGAGCATGAGACCCAATAAACGCTGTAGTCCTTGTGTATATATGTTTGTGTATCTGTTTACAGGGAGCAGACCGTAAATTATTTTGTTCGCCCTACATTCCATTATTTTGTGCTTCCACAGGCGACATGAACTTATTCAACCAATCACTGTTGTCACGTTATGAAATATGGTGCTTACTTAAAAAGATTAGGATTGGTTTACTAGCTGAATTTACAACACTGTGGTGACGCGTGAAAGGACAAAACAGGAGAACCACAGGCCATTGGTATTTCACCAATAGGGGGCGGCCCAGGGTGATTTCATTCACGGGCAGATGCTGCACATCGTCTTGTTGAAATGCATCTTGAGGCAATATTAAACACTATTATTACACCAAACGAGGACAGTCTGAGGGCCAACACAGGCTTAAGCCTGCCTAAACGAGCCTGTTCTGCTTATTCAGGCTAAAAAAAAACAACATGTATCCACCAATGTGCAGTACAACGAGATCTTCAGGAGATTTCCTTTGTAGCTCAACAAAATGTTTGACAAAAGAAATGTAGATTGCTGCTGCCTTCACATTATGATTTCTGGCTGGAGGCTGCTCCAATATAAGAATACCTAAAAGATATTAATGCCAATATTAGTATAGCAGAGTATATGGCCCACACCTTCCCCTTTCAAAAGGATTTCTTAGAAGCTAGGAAGGCTGCTAATAAAAGCCCTTTTGCTGCAAAAGTTATACTGGAGATATGGCCTAATAAAAGTAAGCCGGGCATAAAGCAAGATTAATCGTGCCTACAAAAGAAGGTGAAGCATGGTAAAGGTGCAGGGACCCTCCTGTAAGAAACTCACATTGGAAACATGTTTTCTATATGTTTTTGGTGTGATCTTTACGATTGATCGTGTGTGGTCTACTATTATATGTCTCAGTTAACCTCTTAAACGGTCAGATCCAAACAGCTATTACACACTTCTATAACTTATGAATAACTCACCCATTGCATGTAGTAGTCCGTGTAATTACTGAATAATAAGCCTTGGAGCGTCATAAACCCCGGTATTTTAATGGGTTAACCTAGCAGTAGTTCAGCCTCTCGATACTGAGCCGAAGTCCCTGCTGCCTTGGCGCACAGCCAAACGTCCTTAAAGTCCCAAGTTACTGCTGTGTGAAGCGAATGTGCGTATTTCACAGCACTGTGTGTTGTTGTGAGTGGAGGTCATGTGCATTCGCCTCTAATACGAGAAACAGCTAAAGGTGGTCCAAAAAAGAAGCACTGCGCTCTGAGCTCAGCTTATCTTGCCTTCCAGAAGTGGCTCCCTGAAACTCCTCATAAGTGCAATCAGGGTTTGACTCTTTTGACTGAGCTACATTAAAAGACTATCAGCTCACACTAAGAGCCTTCAAAAGAAAATGTCCCCGCACTTACACACACACACACGGATGCACACACAGGTTTGTAAAACTGTCTTACCGGGGTGTTTCCATTAACTCATCCGGTACAGTAACTAAATAATTTGAACTATTCCACAGATTAATTACAGTAGTCATACACTCATCATCATGTTGGCCCTAACAGGATAACTCGCGGAGGGCATCACTGCTCACTGAATTTCCATACTCCTGGCTACTGGGTCACTCCGCGCATGTTGGTTCTCTCTCTCCATGGTTCCTGTTGGTTGATTCCTTCCTTCCTTGATGAGTGTACTATGTGTTTTAAACAGTTCATGAAACGGTATGAAGTATTAAATTTTTATTTAATATAGTCTTGGGTAACACTTTGCATTGGATGTTGACTAAATAATGTGAATGAATGCAGTAGTTAAGATATAAGTAATACATTAACAATGTTCTAATAATGTAGCTAATGTTACATGTCTAGTTGTTACATGTTTGTTAACATTAGTTAAGTATAGTAGCCATTGTTAATGTATTACTTCAGGACAACTACTTCATTACCTATTGTTAGTTAGTCAATATTTAATGTCTTGACTTTACCTGATCAGCAGGTCTTTGGTGTTACAGAGTTTTGATTTAAGGCCGCACTTCCCACAATTTTTAGTTGCCTTAACTGCTAATAAGTACTTTGAAGAAAAGTAGTGTTGATGGAACATGGACCTAGTTTACACCTGGTCACTTCATGTGACTAGTATCTAAATTTTATCCTTGCCACACATGCATTTATATTTGCTAGGCAAATACCTTTCTGGTTAGTCAAACTGAAATCTGATGGCTGTGTGGGATGCAACATAGAAATCGATTGTTACACAGCAAGAATTACCAATTGCTTGTAGATTCAGCTACTATCATCTTAACAATGCCATATTGCTTCTGTGTGCAACCACTTGACACAAAATTATGAACCATAGTTTTAGTGTGCTAAAGGTGAAGTTTGGATGCCTTTTGACAAGTATTTTGTTGCTGTCGGGAAGAAAAAAACTTGTATCTAAATCAAAATAGTTTGGAAACCAGTGTCTAAGTTTCTGTACAGTGAGTGCTTTTGCAACCAAACAGACTGTTTACATCTCAGTAAGAAAATTATGCAGATTAAAAAAAAGGTGGATTCTCTCTTAAAATACAGCTTACAAATCAAGATGTAGTGAGCACACACACACACACACTCACACGCACACACACACACACACACACACAGACACACACACACACACAGACACACACACAGTTTTCATAATCTTTTACAATGTAATGGAACAGATATGAACACATCCCATCCATCCATCATTTTTATGGCTCCTTTATGTTATAACACTCAAACAAACACCACACATTCGCGTGCATGCACTCATTACTCTGACATCTATTACTGAATTCTCCATAGATTATTTTCATAAGGTCGAGAAATTGTTTTTCTGATTGCAGAGAGAAAAATAATAATAATTCAGAAAACACTAACGAAATGAAACTGCTTCAAAAAACCCGTCTCACTTTAACTGCACTAATGGCCACCACCGTGTATATTAGAACATCATGTTGTAAACAAAAAACTAACAGAGAAATGATAGACAGAAATACTCATATTAAAGGGAGAGACAACTGTAAACACTTTATGAAATATCCAGAACCTTCCAAAACAATTCCAGCGGCTGTTTCCATAGCTTTTACATGCATAACATAAATGTACTTTAACATAAAAGTCACGTTAATGAGAAAACAGCTAATGCAAGTTGATGAAAGAATTTTTGTTGGTCATCATGAAATGTTCAGACAGTGTAGAGAGCAACCAGTGTTAATAAATCAAAAGAAAAAGGAAAAATTGAGGTTTTGATAAACAATAACACAAATTCCAAATACACTTTATCATACTACATTACAGCTTCAGCCAGGATATAATTAGTTAATTCTGAACATCAAGATGGTCAAGTCAATGAACCATCCATCCATCCATCCATCCATCCATCTTAACCTGCTTCGTTCAGCTTGGGTCACGGTTGCAGTAGGAAAAGTAGAAAAGTCACGACGAAAGTACACTTGACCCCTGCAAGTACTATAAACTCATTCTGAGGGATCCTAAGCTGTTCCCAAACCTAACTGGAGATATAATCCCTCCACTGAGACCTGGCATGACCCAGAGGTCTCATCCCAGTCATCCATACCTGGTAAACCTCCTATGGGATATGGCCAGGGAGCATCCTAATTACATGCACAAACCGCCTCAACTGGCTCCTTTCAGTATGGAGTAGAAGAGATAGTATTATTCTGCCACCATGCAAGATAATTCCTGCCACTTGTACCTGTGATCTCATTCTTCTGTCTATCTATACACTCTAAAGCCAAAAGTTTATATTAAATATATTCATTACATTATTACAACTAAAACATAATGTTTTAACTGCAACATTCAGAGGATGTTTTGAGAATGTTGTTAACACCACCTATTATGTCACATGATGATAATGGGGGTTTTAGGTTTCCTACTTTTAAGAAAAAAACAAATGAACAAGCAGTCAAACAAACAAAGAACACCCAGCTTTAGCTTTCTACCCAACATTAGTAGAATGTGCATAAAATTCTAAGCATGCTTTAGAACCTGCTGTTTGTACTTAGAGAAAACATGACCAGCTTTCTATGTGAATGAGCCAGTATAAATGAAAAAATCTATTATATTGACAGAAAAGAAAAAAAACATTTGTTAAATGTTTATTACCATCCATGTCAGCAGAGTGTGTTTAACCTTTAGCAAAGGACGCTGGCATTACATACAAGCTTTGAATCTTCTCAGCCTTTAGTGCTATTGCTCTTAGTTTCATTCTGTTATGTCAGCATGATTCAGAGCACTTTTAATTCGTACCAAAGAGCAAGTCTTCATGAACCCCAAAAAATAAGAAGGGATTTTCTGGTACAAATGTTTAGCAAAAAAAGAAACTGTCCATTTGGCCAAAGGGATTTGAAATAGCTGGGGGCAAAAAAGGAACTGGACTAAATGAAGTGAGATTTCAGATGTTTCCGGATTGTTGCATGAGCATAATTATATCACGCACAGTCTCTTCACTTCCTCACAGAGCACTACTGGGCAGACGGAAAATTTCTTGGTTACAGTATTCAAACATGTCCTTTAGCCTCAGATGCCTTGGGGTGGCTTTTAGTTTGGAGATGCAAAAATAGGTAGTTTGGGGATACAAATATATGGTTTCATGTAAAGCCAAATTTCCAGTGACAGTTCTGCACAGTAACTGATGCCTATAATCATAAGTCATTTATTATATCATTATTAAACTTTCTGTAAAATGGACATGTCAGTGAAGCCAAAACAAACAAACAAGAATGTGGCACATTTTCTACATGTTAAAAATGATTACATTTTTCTCATTACATTAAAAGCTACTGTATATTTGTTTTATGGATTTAGAGACCTCTCTGGTGTAAATATGTAAATGCATACAATGTGTGGAAGAACATTTTGTGACATCGCTTGTGCTTCAGACCCCCTTGAGCGCATGAATTTGATTATTCTAGGAGAAATTGACTTCGTTAATGACATTACGTCTTACTAGGAAGTACAGAGTGTACACAGAGGTCTTGGGGGCGGTTCCTACAAAGACTGACTATTAAGGTGTACCAAGGCATTCTAAATTTTCATATTTGTATTAGATTTAACCCTGTATTTTATCATATCATTTTTACACTTAAGGCTGCTGCATTACAAAAGCTCCACAGATTTAAAAATTCTGATGGCTGATTAGTTTTACTGTGCCAATCACAAAATACATGGTACATGATGTGCTTTTAAAATTAAAACATAGAAACATAAAAAAAACATTAAAAAGATTGTTCTTGAAGTGTTCCTCAAGTAAGACAGTGGTTCAATATTGAATATTGCACTTTATAAATGACCTTTTAAACAGATTGATGGTAAATGTGTTGTATACAGTGCTCGAAGTGAGCCAGTACTAACACTGAACTAGCACACGGTATTTTTGTATTTTACTCTTTGACTTTTTCTAAGTTTGTGGTACTTCTTGTGCACTGCTTGTGTTCAGTTCAGTCTGATTCAGTTCCCTTTTGCAAACCAGGTCCTTGAGTGCACAGAAACCACGAAACAGAAACAAACAGCAAGCAATACTGGAACTATAGGATTTGTTGTGTTTACTGTATTGGTGCCGAGCTGCACAAAACTATTTATCTGAATGATTGTGCTCCATTGGTTCAGATTAAATATAATATATTTAATAAAATATTGATTTTACAGACAGCCTATTTGAAAACACACACACACACACACACACACACAGAACGTATTTTACAGATAATACATGATTAAATGACTATATTATTCCTATTATATGTATGATAAGAATATTATTTATTACGTTTTACGTATTAAGTTTTGTAAATGTATATCATAAACAGTAACAATTTCTGCTGGTATGCTTTGTTCACTGTAAAGATTTACTTAATGACTTGCTGATGCACACCCCAACATGTAAATAAGCAGAGTAGCAGCACTTTTATTTCCACTCCGCTGACTGTATAAGTTTTAATACCTTTTTGAAAGTGGATTCTTATAGCTTGACATTGTAACAGTAACAGAACTCACTTGGAGCTATATGGAGCAGTTTGGAGATTGCATAGTACTCTGTATACTTTCAAAGCTACTTGGAGAAGTGCAGCATATACATCAATACACGCTGTTCTCCACTTATTAAGGCACTTAGCTCTGGAGTGGGATAAGGTAAATGGCAGGTGAGAAAAAGAAAGATAGGGGGAGACGGAGCTGAAGAGGACAGGAGTGAGGAGGGAGGGAGATAGGTAAGAAAGTGAAAGAAAGACAGAGTGAAGCTGACAGGGTGAGAGTAAACTTAAATGAAACACACTGTAGAGCATCAGAGGGAGGTAAGGGTGGCAGAGCAGAGTGGAGGAACCAGAGAGAGATAGGATTAAAAACAGCAGCTAGATGGGTTAGAAGGATGTAAAGTGCGAGTGTGTGTGTGTGTGTGTGTGTGTGTGTGTGTGTGTGTGTGTGTGAGTTGAGTAAATGACCTGTGCATGAGACAGACTGTCAAGACTGGCAGAGAATTCCATTACAGGCTTTCACTGACTGACAGCTCACACACACACACACACACACAGAGTGAGAGAGAGAGAGAGACTTGCACATACCTGTGTGCACTTGATATCTAAATGTTATTTAATACTTGACCACACTTCACACTTAAGTACATTGCAGTGGGCAGAGAGTAGGCATGCTGAAAGGCTGTCAAAACATGGGGTCAAGATATCTATCTATCTATCTATCTATCTATCTATCTATCTATCTATCTATCTATCTATCTATCTATCTATCTATCTATCTGTCTATCTGTCTATCTATCTATCTATCTATCTATCTATCTATCTATCTATCTAGATCTGCCCCAGTAAACCAGTAAACTATTATGGTCAAATAATCATCTAGGAGCAACAACAGCTCAGCCACCAAGCAGTAGACCACATGTACCCAGAGTGGGTCTGTTGAGCGCTGAAGCACATGGCATGATTGCATGTAAAAATAAAATTTATCCTCTGTTACATGACTCACTCCAGTGCTCAAGACTGCCTCTGGAAGCAACATCAACACAGGAGCTTCTATACACAAGTGTAAGACCACTATGTGCAATGCCAAGCATCGGCTGGAGTAGCGTAAAGTGCATGACATTTTGACAATGATGTGTTTCCAACTTTGTGGCAGCAGTTTGAAGAAGTCCTTTACCTGTGCAAGAATGACATGCCACTTCATAAGGACAAGGTTTGGTGTGGAGGAACTTCATTGTCCAGCATTTTTTGTACCTCCAAAATAATAAATTTACAAGAGAAGAACATTTGAGAAGGAAAAAAAAAAACATTTGCTTTTATGTGTCTATGTAGTGTAACACATAAATAAATAAAACAAAAATGTAAAATGTAAAAGGTCAGGTGCATTTTGTCGGTGCTGTATGTTAGTCCTATTTTTCCTATTTTTACTAAAAAGTCAGGAGAATTTTGAAAATTTTCAAGAGAATCCTGAAATTGTATACAAACAAAAGATCTGGGCCAAACAGTCAAATAAGACTTCATTTTTACAAGGCAAAGAAATAAAGGCTCTAGGACTTGAATTTGTCATTCTGCTTTGCCAGTTGAGTGAGCTATGATGAATTGATGCTTTATTATCATAAAGTCTTTATGATGAGGAATTTGTGTTTATTCTTGAAGTGAAATAGGCTTTAAAACAGAAGACAGAGAAAGAGAAGGATGTCTGGGAGTTAATAAATAAAATTGTTCAATTTGGCTAAGAAACAAAGGGTTGTGCTCACACAGAAACCCATGTCCATGAAAATAGCATCACAAGCTATATAAAGAAAGAAGAAAGAAATACTGAAATAAACAGTGGAATTTCTTCAGGGAACCATTTTGTTGACTCCTCTTGTCAAGTGGAGAAAAGGGATTAGTGATTACCTCTTATTATTATTTCAAACTCCAGCAGAGTCATCAGGGAGAACGCACACCCACGCGCACACGCACACACTAACATGCTCTACCGGTCAGATAACCTGCATAGATGAGCCAATGTAACACCAGCCTTTTGAATATATAAAAAGAAAAATACGCATTATTGAGTTACTCCTTCTTTTTCTTCTTCTTCTTCTTCCACTACGACAACTAGTACTTGTACATTTTTTGGGGGTATTTTTTTCGGGAATGAAATTCATAGATGTACCCCATTTTAAATGGAGGGAAGCAAATGTAGCTGTAGCTAAAGATGCAACAAGTATGATATGCATTAGCAAAACCTTTTCAGAGCAATAATTGAAAGGATATACTACATCATTTACAGGAACACACACTCTTATAGCCTGACAGAAAACGATGAATTCAGACATGACAGGACTGCTGTAACCCAAATTTATATTGACATCATTGCATATACATGGACATACATATATACAGTGCCCTCCATAATTATTGGCACCCCTGGTTAAGATGTGTTCTTTAGCTTCTCATAAATTGAGTTTTTTTCAAAATAATATAGGACCACGATGGAAAAAAAGAGTAAAATCCAACCTTTAACCCAAGTGAATTTTAAGGGGGAAATAAAATACCTGACTAAGAAATAATTATTCTTCATAAAATCACCTGTTCCACAATTATTGGCACCCCTAACAATTCTTAGGAAATAAATTTAATAAAAGCATTTCTGTCACTTCTACAGTAGTTTACGAAGTTGATCAGAGTATGTAGCAACATTTAATTAGTAATTCACAACTTCCTGTTTCCCTGGGGTATAAATATGACGTGACACAGAGGCCATTTCTCTTCAACAGGGGAAAGACAAAGGAACATACCATTCAAGTAAGGCAGATGTGTGTTGACCTTCACAAGTCAGGCAATAGCTACAAGAAAACAGCCACTCGCCTACACCTGTCCATATCTTCTGTCAGAGGAATTATTAAGAAGTTTAAAACAACTGGAACAGTGGTAAACAAGCCTGGATGAGGACGCAAGTTTATTTTGCCACCACGCACAGTGAGGAGTATGATAAGAGAAATAAAAAGTTCTCCAAAGCTCACTGTTACAGAATTGCAACAAATGGTAGCTTCTTGGGGTCACAAAGTCTCCAAATCTACATGCCAACAAGCTGTTTGGGAGGCATGCACAGAAAAAACCTTTTCTCACTCACAATCATAAACGCAAACGTTTGGAGTTTGCTAAGCGGTACTGGGACTTCAACTGGGACCGTGTGCTTTGGTCAGATGAAACAAAGATAGAGCTTTTTGGCAACAAATGCTCTAAGTGGGTCTGGCGTAACACAAGAGCTGAGTATGCAGAAAAGCACCTCATGCCCACTGTGAAATACGGGGGAGGATCAGTGATGCTGTGGGCCTGTTCCTCTTCCAAAGGCCCTGGGAACCTTGTTAGGGTGCATGGCATCATGAATGCTTTGAAATACCAGGACATTTTAAAACAATATCTGATGGCTTCTGCCCGAAAGCTGAAGATGGGTCGTCACTGGGTCTTTCAGCAAGATAATGACCCTAAACATATGGCCAAATCTACACAGAAATGGTTCACCACACACAGAATCAAGCTCCTCCCATGGCCATCTCAGTCCCCAGACCTCAACCCCATTGAAAACCTGTGGGGTGAGCTGAAGAGGAGAGTGCAGAGGAGAGGACCCAGGTCGCTGGATGATTTAGAGAGAATGTGCAAAGAGGAATGGTCAAAGATCCCTCTTTCTGTATTCTCCCATCTTGTGAAACATTATAGGAGAAGATTAGGTGCTGTTTTGTTGGCAAAAGGGAGTTGTACAAAGTATTAACATCAGGGGTGCTAATAATTGTGGCACACATGATTTGATGTTAAACAATTATTTCTTAATGTGGGATTTTTTTCCTACTGAATAAATTCACTTGAGTTAAAGGTTGGATTTTACTCTTTTTTTCCATCGTGGTCCTATATTATTTTGAAAAAAACTAAGAAGCTAAAGAACACATCTTAACCAGGGGTGCCAGTAATTATGGAGGGCACTGTATATGCATGCATAGTGATGGCCATCCATGACCGTCCATGTCAGAATAGTAGTATTTCTAGCTGAAATAATTTTTTATTGTGGTTATTATCAGTACAGCGCATTTATTAAAGCTGATTAAATTTTTAGTTTAAAACATTACAACTTTATTAGCAGCAAAATATAAAGAAGTAACACTTGTGATGGCATGCCTGTGTTTTTTTGATGATATGCCAAGACGTCTATGTATTGTTTTGCAGAGATATCTATTAAAGTTAGCATGCTAACCAGTTAGCTCGTGTCTGGTAATACAGAGTGTACCTCAAGAGATGAATCACTGGTTTAACATAGTTAAAAACAACCATGCGTGTTTTTCTTTACACACTCTGAAAACATTTTTCCTTTTAAGCTGCTAAAAGGTGCATGCATCCTATTTTACAGAAAACCTATCAACATGGGGATCACAGCATTGAAGCTGAATAATGAAGCTGAAATTCTATCGGTCAGTGGAGGGATTTGAGGCTTTGCTACTACTGTTGCTCCGCTCATTAAAACCGAGTGAATAGACTGTGGTTATACACTCATTGCCAAAAAAAACTTTTTCACCAACAGTTGCAACCAGAAGAACTGACACAGAAACTTGGCGAGTAGGTTTGACATTGTGAAACATGAGAATGATTCAAGTTTCATATCTGGCCTCGTGTGACGTAAGCAAGGACTGGCCTCATGCCTGTACCTGATTGACCCGACAGCCACGACTGCAGACATTCAGTGAGCAGTGTTGCCATTAATGAGTCATGATGCTATTGCCAGCACTGCAATGGTGTGGTGTCGGACTGTCCTGGAGTGACTCAGAATGGCAGCAGGTCATCTTCAGCAATGAGCACTGCTTTTGTATTGGTGGAGATGACCATATAGGCACCGTGGTCAGCACAGAGATGAACAGTTTGTTTATCACACATCACACATCCAGAAGCCCAGGTGTCACTCCACCTCCACCACTACTGCAAAATCTGCCTGAGAATATTCTAACTACATGGGATGGATTATAACATGACACCTTAAGGAAACCCTACAACATCCGTGGCGAGAGGTCTGCCATGTTACATTAGCAAACATGGCGGCCAGACACCATACTGGGAGACATTACTTCTATATGTGAAGCTTAATAAATATTGCCCATATCAGTCTATATATATCATCATTTATTGTTCCTGGTAACCTTTGTCTATCTTTCCAATTGCATTGTACTCTGAGACTTCTTTTTGGGTGCAACTCTTCTTTTGATGATGAGTGTACTTCCCTTTAAAAGACATCAGTAATTAGAACCTTTACTGGTTAACATGTGGGGTGTGTATAGCTAAAATGGCTGCAGTGGATCACAGCAGTGCGTGAGTATATATCTTGGAACCCGAGCCAGAGATTAAAGAGACTACTGGATTATTTTCAGTATGTGAGTGTATGGTGATTTCTACACTCATCTGATTAAGGTTAGAAAGCTTAGTGCTTCAAGTTGAAACATCACCTATGTAGCCTAGTAATTATTCTCTTCAGTTGCACAGTCCACACAAAGTCATGGCAGAGGACAAATCACCAAAATACATAAACAAGTTATGTGCTTACTTGCACATATGTCTCACTGGAGAGTGAGACATATGATGACAGCATGTTTATTTTTGTTGCTATCCACTATGTCCACATTGAAAAATCATATTGGAAATGGCATAGACAGTAGTGATGTTATGAAGGTGGGGTTGATGGGTGTGGTTATTCCAGTGGAGGGAAAAGCATTACTTCACTATGACACTAGACTATATATATATCATAGTTTCCCAAATGAAACATATGTCATATAGCATATGTGAACTGGCAAGGAGAATGCAGGCTCTGTCTTCTTTAATTACAAGTTCCATCCAATACCAGATTTGCACTCAATCAATCCTTCATTAAACTAACTCAGTAGCGCCATGTTCCTCCAACTGGCTGGTAATGTATTAACCATTGTTTTGAAAACAAGGAGTATTTGTTCTGTTTTCCTTTTTTTTTGATTTGTATTTATTCAAATGTTACATGGCAAAAACACATTTACTGCTGAGATAAATGGCTTGAAACTCAGTATACTAATTTACATAAATAAACACATTAAACTATTTAAATGCATATACAGTATATTAAACAAAAGCCCAATAAAATTCATTTAGTCCAGTTTCATCAAGAAGCAACTAAATTTGAATAAAAGTTGGATAAAATGTAATATAATGTAATATAAAAGTAAATTATAACTTTCATGAGCAGTAGATCCAAGCAAGAAAATAGTAGACACTGAATCCTCAAAACAGATTTATACTGGTAATGATAAAATGTCATTACATCAGAAGATGAATTCAGTTTTTTGGCTTACTGAAATTCATATGCATTAAAAAGTCTTAGTCATTATTTACGTGGACTATGACAAACCTTTGGGATTTAATTCTAGGTGTCCAGAGACAAAGCCCAACGTATTAGCTACAGCTGCCTCAGATTTATTTAATTATAAATGTATTTATTTGTATTTGTTTATATGAAACTTTGAAAAGCTGAGTGTGCTCACTGTACCAAGTCGAACGCAGCATAAAACAATGAAGGTTGCTAAGCTAGAGTAGTAGTTGCATCGCGCTGCTGTTGGAGTTTGGTATAAAACCCACGTCCATATGCATTAATCCTGTTCAGAAAAAAAAATGACACACACTCCAAAACACACTGTTGCGGAACGGGACTGGGCTAAGAGGCTTAAGAGAGAAGGGCAACACACAAATTGCTTAAGTGTGTAGAGAGTAGAAAGAGAGAGAAAACTGAAGTACTTGTCATAATAGTAGAGTTATGCCACTGAAAACCAGTAGCATTAGAATGAGCTGTAATAGAAATCTCTCTAGCCTTTTCTGTTTGGACACGACACACTGCAGAGGTGGATTCAGTGATTCTGTGGCTCTGGACAAAACACAGGAACAGCTTTGGTAGTGTTCCAACCAACATTTTGCTTTTCACCTTGTTTTCATTTTTTGCACTTAAATGACTTTATTTGATTGAAAAATAAGAACTTCATCTCCATAATCTCCATTACGGTATATCATTATCATTAATAGCCCTTTATATGTTATATATATATATATATATATATATAAACACAACTTTTACATTTTTTTAACAGTTTTATTTGGTAGTGACATCTTTAGGCATGCTGCTATGCCTAGTGGTATGAAAATGTGAGACGGCATTTCTTAAAGATTTTTAATTAAAAATTAAACTTAGAAGATTCTCCAGGCTTTTGGATGTGTAACGCATGACAATAAACTGTCCACACACAGATTTATTGGTTGTCTCCACAAAGACAGAAGCGGAACTTGTCACTGAAGATGACCGCTGCCATTCTGAGTCCCACCATGACCGTCTGGCACGACACCAATGCAGTCTTTGGTGACACTGACGCGGTGTTAAGGGAAGTCATCATAATGATCTGTATGCATATAGTCCTTTGTCTTACACCCATCTGCCATTAATGCTGGCACTTACAGGATAACTCATGGAGGAAATCGCTGCTTGTTATATATCCACAAACATAAATGTTGGGTCAGTCAGGTACAGTGATAAGGCCCGTCCTTGCCTACGCCACATGCACAGCTGAGCATAAATCATTTGCAAACCTACCACCAAGTCTCATTCCTGTCGGTTGGCTCCTTCTGTGTGCACCTATATATACACTATTAATCTGGTGCACACACAATATGTGCCCCTTATGTGTATCCAACAACAATATGGTTCCAATTTCTATTTTAATGGAGCTCTTGACTCTTATAGGGGTCCTAGGTAGTAGAGGAAGCTTTGGAGCCACTTCAGGTGAAGTGCAGTCGTGACTTTTGAGATGGTTTCCTACCGTCATTGTTTGTGAGGAATAAGAAGCGAATATTGAAAGGCAAATATCTGCTGAATATCCAATATCTACTTGCTCCCTTTTAGTTCCATTTCAATGGTGTACAGTTGGTGAATCTAACAGTGATACAAAGTAGGGGTTTGTTATTACTGTATTGATCCTACAATGGATGTTTGTCATTTTGGCATGTCTCTGACACTGCATATTGACTACTGCAGTAACTAAAATGAGACCTTCTCCTAAGTCTAGCTTGATGCTGTATAAACCTCTCTTATATCTCCTCTCTCTCTTTCTCTCCCTTTGAGTCATCCCACATCTCAGTGGATCAGGTCTCATTCAGTCACCACTTGCATGGCTACTGCATCAGCTACATGGTGGTATGTGTGTGTGTGTTCTTTGTTAGCTCTTTGATGTCTTGTCTCGTCTGATTGCGATTGGATAGCATCATCAAGTGCTTTGTCTGTGCTTTCCAAACTCATAATGAACTTTCAAAGAAACATGCACACATAAAAAGAATAGGACAGGACTCATAAACAAACAAACACATACGATTACATGGAATTTTACAGACATCTTTTATATATCAGTGTAAGAGCAGCTCCCAAGTGTTGGAGCAATTATCAGAAGAATGTAAGCTCAATCCTCAGGAACGCCACAGCCGTCCTTTTAAGTAAGTGCTGGAGAGCATAATAGGCTATTCTTACACATCCATTAGCGTTAAATAGTTCGGGTCATGTTGTAAACTATGGCTGAAGTTAAGACCCATTCCTGAAAACAAACAATAATTCAACCAAACAGACTTATCAGAGTTTTAACTCCATCAAGTTTAAAGATGGTTAATTTCAGATAAAGCTCTCCTCTAATCATGGGTCGCTGTTAATGAGGTAACCCACCATTATTGAGAGTTAAATTTAAGTTAAGTTGAGTTGAGGGGCTGAAAAATGAGAACGATTAACTCATGTTTGTGATTAAGAGTGATCAATTCAGAGATGCACTAATGCATACATTAATTCACACACTAATTCCCATGGCATATGCACAATGTTGTACCTAAATACCTAGCTTGCTGAAAATTCAGTTGAGTAATAAAAAGCGCAGTAATGCAGCTGTCAGTCATATGCAAATTAAAATTCTGCACAATGTGTTTCGGACCAAGTCAAACTGGTCTTCGCCCATTTTGGAGACATCCAAACACTCCAATTACTCTCATGTTGGCTCTGTTAAAGCTAAATGAAGATTTCTAAGGGAAGATTGAAAATTGTCAACCAATGTGATAATCATTGCAGGCAGAAGCTTGACGACACTAGTATTCAAAGTTGGACATGATGATGCAATGACTGTGAGAAAGTCTATTGGCCTCACTCTCTGTGGGCAGACCTCTCTCTCAGTGTGATACTAGCCAGTCTGTTAGCTGATGTAATAGAAGTAGCACATAGTGTTCTCCTCCAAGCTTGCTGAAGTGTCTAATGGCGTCACAATAGTGGTATTTGAGAAAGATGCATTGGTGCGTCTTGTGTCTTAGAGGAAGAACTTTCTAGCCTTCACCGTCCCAGCTTGGTAGCATTATGGGGCAATATAGCTGGTAGGTGGAATTAGCAAGGACTACATATATTTTGAAGATGACAACATGATGATAATTTTCATAGCACTCTCGCTCAAATACACTGAAATCCCCAACAGGGTCTTCACTGTAGTATTGACTGAGTGAGTGTGTAGGACAGCAGGAAGTGCAGGTGCTGAGCATACTGCAGCACCTCCCGATTAAAAATCACAAAAAAAATGTCTTCTAGGTAATTCAAATGTTTGCCTTCCCACTATGTATGAATTACTTTTAAAGTAGGTCTTCTTGAGTGCAAAGACGATAAAAAACATTACCGCAGTGCTAAAAAAGCACCCTTGTGGGTATTTGAATTACATTTACATCTATATTACATTACATCTACATCTACATTTGTTCATAGGTAATTCTAAGCACATTGTTGGAGTTGTGGTTGGGATAACCACAAAATCGCTTTGGAATTCCACAAAACATTAAAAGAAAAATGGCAAGGTACATAAAAAAGGGACTTTAAATTAGAAATGCAGACTTCATCCACCTCTTTAACAGATTCAGATCCACTCCAGAGTTTATAGTGCGTCCACAATTGTCAGTAAAATGATTAGCTTGTGCTAGTATGTGCTGATGTACAGGAGATCAATCTGGAGAATGACGTGAAACAATTACATTTCATGGTCAAAAGGTCATTATGTCCAGAATTTGTTAAACATCTCCTCAACACATATGGTACTTATAGGCCATTCCAAAAACTTGGCCTATCATTTGTGCTTTTTAGAACCAAAAGGCATGAGGTGTTTGGATCGCAACGATAGCCACTTTTATCTCATTTGCAGAGGAACACTTACCTCTCATAGCTGCTATGACAGATCACATCTGGTCTCAGTTTTTTTTGACAGTGAGCAGAGAACTTTCTAACTGACATAGTCTAACTGACACTGAAGTAACTCATGGTAAATGATAAATAAGAAGAAATTAAACAATGAGTGATTAAATTAACTAAAATAGTTCAATGTTGAGTTAAAGATGTCCTTTAATATAACTGTATTCAGATTGGCATAGTTTAAAAAGTAGACTTTGCTACCTAAAACTGAAGTCACATGAACCTCAAACACTGTTATCTTCTTCAGATACAAATCCTGCAAAAGAGGACAATGTAATTGTAAATTGTTAAAACAGTCCTGACTCATTAATATGTATGCCTCGGAAATGTATTATGTACAAATCTACTGTTCCAGGCTGCAGAAGGGATGTCAGAACTTTTCATTCCCTTTCCAAGGAACTGTCAGCAGGCATGGTCTTGACAAGAGGCCAAAGTTGGATTCCTATTCGCCAGCTTCTTAATTGAACATTCCCTTTCACTTTAAATGGTACAGCTTGTACAGGCACATGATGTGACTCCAGCACCATTTAAGGTGAAACAGCAAATATGCAAAACTTCAGCACCAATTTCTTTAAGTAGATCCTGGACAACTTTAATTCAAAGCACATCTCACTCCGGACAGTTTGGTGGCTCTTAGCTGTACAGGCCCGGCTGTAGCCTGTGTAAAGTTGTCATGCTGCATGTTTTTGCTGGTTCTAGCAGATTTAAATTTACATTTAAGGCATTTAGCAGGCACTCCTTTCCAGAGCGACTTACAACCTTGCTTGGTGTTCTGTGACATAATATTTTCCAGCTAGTACAAGAAGGCTTGAGTCTAAAACTTGCCATGAGCTCAGACACTGCCCGGACAAGGGCCAGCACTGATACCTAGACAAATCAATACACAGACATATTTTAGTGTAAGTGCACTACCTGGCAACCCATCCCAGGGCTCATGTCTAGAGAGAAGAAAGGTAGTTGTGAGTATAAGTGCAAAAACAAAGTATTTCAACATACACATCTACTAGTGGTCACTCACTTAAGTGCGTTACAAAGAGATGGGTCTTCATTCTGCACTTGAAGACTGCAGGAGACTGTTCGGACAACCAGTGGGAGTTCATTCCACCATCTGAGAGCCAGGACAGAGAAGAGCCTGGACAATTGTCTTCCATGAGTCTCCAAGGATGGCGGGTTGAGTCGAGCTGTACTTGAAGGTCGACGGGTTTGAGGTACAGATCGACGCTTAACCATTGCCATAAGGTAGGGAGGGGCTGGTCCATTCTTTGTTTTGTAGGCGAGTGTCAGATCTTCCTAAACTGGGAGTTTCATAATGAGCTAACAAGTTTACTTTATGCTTCTGTCAGGATTGAAAGCAAGGTCCTAGAACAGGTAACATTAGTCTGATAACCTAACTTCTTTACAAAAGAGTCCAAAAAGGGTGTTGCTAGTGCATGAACATCATGGTAAAACACCAGTGCAGAGCTCATCAAGTTATTCATGAACACAGCTTATCATAGTTATGAATCATAATCATAGTTTTGTAAATGGGCATGTCAAACCAAACTGGGCATCAAAAGTCACATAGGTTCTATGTAGAAATCAGAGAACAATTAACAATACTGATTAGGTGCATTCTGCCGCACCTTTAGATTAGTCTGCATAATGTTAAAACACACTTATTAGATACAAGTTTATGAAATAATCTAATAACACTTTGGTTTACAGTCACCTGTTTATAAAATAATAAAATAATAAAAGTGTATTATTTCTACATACATTTTATTGCAATTCCATTTTCAGTGATTTGTTTTTGTTACTTCCATCCCTCCTAATTATTTTCTTACACAGATAAACATGACGGCAGCATTGAGAACTCCTGTTATACAAGGATTAAATGGCAGACATATCTGCATTGGCCTTTACGGGTCTCTCTTTCTCTCCTTCTGTCTGTCTCACTCCCACTTTTCCTCTCCACCTATGTCTATTGCCCTCTCTCCTCCTCTCTTTCTCTCCCTGTAGTTAAAGTGCCACATTTAAACACTGTAATCGTTCATCCTTTAAAATATCCCGACAAGGTCGAGCTTCCAGTCAGCAAGATAATGCCTCTCTTTCTGTGCTTCTATTTCTCTCTCTCTTTATCTTTCTCCTCTTTCTTTCTTTTCACTTTCTTTTTCCATCTGTCTTTTCTCTCTCTCTCTCTTTCTCTCTCCTCTCTCTCTGTCTTTCTGTCATTCACTCTCCTCTTTTAGTCTTTCCCTACTTGTCGCTCTCTATCTTTCTTTGTCTGTAATGGCCTCCATCTTAAAATCTCTCTCTCTCTCTTCCTCTTTTTTCCCCCTCCCGGAGCGTTTCTTTGAAATGCATCTAATTAGCGGCAGGCCCGTCATGCGGGTTAAATTAAATTGCGGAGCTGCAGAGAGGGTGGAGGTCAATAGCTCCATAAAGACCGGCACAGCTGATAATTGGACGCGCTTTTTTCCCTCAGCGCATGATCAAAATACCAGTGGACAGAGTTCCGACCAGAGATAGAGAGGCAGAGACAGAGAGAGAGAGAGATGCAGAGCAGCGAAACAGACAGAGGGAGAGAGAGATAGTCTGAGGAAGAAGACAGTGTTTATTTTTAAATGATTTAAAGTTACTGCGTCTGGAACTGTGGGCTTTTTACAGAACACTGTTCAGCCTGAACCCAAATGCCAGCCTGTGAAAAAGTAAGGAGGAGGAACATCAGGCTGGGACTGTAATGAGAGATGGAGGGAGAGAGAGCGAGAAGACTAAGAGGGGAAAAGAATGCAACTGGAGAAAAACAGAGCAAAGCCTGAAAAGGCTAAGACAAATAAACAGAATGAGCATGGAAGGAGTGAAAGGGCAAGAGAAGTGCAAAGGACAGAGAAAGAAAAAGAAATAAGTGAAAGGGTAAGAGATTAAAACAGGATGGAGGGGTGTAAAGAAAAAGGCTTTAACAGGTAAAGTGAGCGACTGAAAAGTGGAAGAATGAAAAAAATGGGAAATGAGTAGAGTAAAGGGAGAAAGAAAGGGAGAGAAATAGAACTAGAGAGAGAAAAGGATTTCACAAAAAGGAGAGAGATGGCGAGACTGATTAAAGTGAGAGAAAAATAACAGTATAGGGAAAAGAAAAAGAGAGAGAGAGGACAGAGAGAGTAGAAAAGAGCGGTAAAGGAAAGGACAAGAGGGGAGCAGGTATAGAAATCTAAAGTGAGAGAGGAGGGAGGGATGGAAAAAGATAGACAGGGATAAAGTGGAAGTACATGGAGATAGGGAGAGTGAGCACGGGAAATTAGAAAGGGGGCTAAGAGAAGGATAGAAGGAGTGAGGGTGTGAAAGAGTGAGGAGAGGAAAGAGTGAGAATGTGAGGGAGAGAAAGAGATTTGGATAGAGAAACAGGATGTGGAGTGAAAGAAAAGGAGAGAGGAAGGGAGAGACTGAGAGATGCAAATTGAATGATGTAAATGTAGAAAGAGAAGTTGTGGAGTAGAAGAAGGAGGGAGAGAGGCTGAATCAGAGAGTGAAGGAGACATGGATGGAGTGAAGCAGATGAAGAGGGAAAAAGGGAAGAAGAGGGAGACAAGGGAGTGATGTAGATGAAGAGAGAGAGAGACAGGATGATGGAATAAAATAAGTGGAGAGAATAAGAGAGAGAGAAAGAGTAAGATTGACAGGGTGATGGAGTGAAATATGCAGAGAGGGACAGGAAGAGAGGGTGATGGGGTGAAGTAGATAGAGAAAGAAACAGTGAGAGAGACAGGGTGATTTAATGAAGTATATGGAAAGAGGCAGAGAGAGAGTGAGAACGGGCGATAGAGAGGAGAGACAGGGATGGAGTGAAGTAGATGGAGGAATGAAAGCAGCAGGAGGAAGAAAGCAGCATGTCGCACCTCTCTCACCTCTAAAAGTCACGGAAATGCCAGGTCACCTGCTCCAGCTCCGCCGAATCAAACACACACACACACAAAGCTGTCTCCAACAGCGCTGTCAACAACTCACTTCCCCGCCTGCCTTTGATTGCTTTGTTATGAGTGTACTCGTTTCCCCCCACCTCTCTCTCTCTCTTTCTCTCTCTCTTTTGATGATTACTCTTTTAATAAAGCAGATCTTTGAACAGGGCGGCTGCGGACCCCCTGTTTGAGGCCAGAGCATCAGGACATGACATTAACAGGGTGTGAGAGTGATGAGATAGGATGTAAAGCGTAGCACCAGTGTGGGAACTCTTACATCACCTTCACTGTGGCCTAAATCAGAGTCTGAAGGCTCCGTGTCGGTGTGTTGTTGTGCACAAACAAACTCATTGTGAAGTCATCAGGGTTGTAATGTCAGAATCACAACATATTTACATAAGACCACCCGTTCAGCCTGGCTGCAGACACACCACACGACAGTGGTCATTACGAGACAAATACAGAGAAGAATCCGGCAGAGGGGCCCTGAACGTAGGAGCCATAACACTCTCACAATATTATATTCATCTTAGCGTTTTTAGTATTTGTCAGATTCACCTGAATTCTTCCATAAACCTTTCTTTCAATTAGTCTGTAAAACATTTAATGGACAATATTGTTTGATTATAGAACAGTAGGATTGGTAAACATATACTTCCAGATGGGTGCCTCTCATCCACTTAGCATAGAGGCAGCTCAGTTCATAACACAAGTCACAGTAAATTCAAGCATTGAGAAATAAAACATTAACAATAACAGAAATATTGTGTTGGGTTTGAGGATGTAGTGTCAAAAATACCAAAGTGTGTCCTGAATGTTCTTCCCATTTTCCAGCTGCTATATTAATCCTCTATGTGTTTTAGCACTCAAAGCTAAAGCTAAATACACTTCAGCAAATTCTTTACTCTTCCAGATGTAAGTTGCACCAGTGCTATTATATGACCTATAAAAGAGCCCCAGAATGTAGATTAGGATGGTATTACGATGTGTGATTTGGGATTTTTCCGAATGATTACTTTTTAGATAATCTGAAATATTGTAACAAGCTATGGGAGGCTGAAGGTATTTACTTTTATGCCTGCACTCATCAAGTGTTTTTGCTTATCTTACATAAGACTCAACAGGACAGAGGAAACAACAAGCTATTTTTGATTCTGCACATGATTCTGTACAAATGTAGGCATTTGTGGGATTGTGTTTACGAAGTGGTGCCATATTTTAGCCAATAAGCTAAATGGTAATTAAGGTAGCCGTTGTTAGCAAATTAGCTTATTCAGAAACTTTACAGTAACAGAAAATGACCAGAAGTATCATTACATTTTAATTAACTTACAGCTAAAGCATAATTAGGTTTTGGTCAGCTGTTTTGGATGTCCATTGGGGGCAACACCAGGGTGAATACTTTTTTACTAAATCCTACAGTCATGTTCATGATTGTACGACAAAAAATCATCACACAATGTTATCAACATGTAAAATATCTTTGGTAACTCTCAGGAATATTAGAAAGTCATGTTGTATCAAATTGTATTGTATCATATTGTACCTGCGTAGCCATATGGACTGTGACGTCCTCTGTGGACTGCTACTGTGACGTAATGCTGAACTGTTTGTTTCTGATTTCTGAGTTTGTGGTTTATTCCTGTTTGTCTAATTGTTCAGTCAATGTAGCTTGTATAGTGACAATACCAGGTTCAGAATATGATGTAGTCCTGCTGCCACACTATCCTTCTGACCAAAGCATGTTACATTTCTGTTAAATGTTGTTCCCCTATAGTATTTCTATAATGTGTCCATTTTCTGTTCTTGCCTGTGCGTAAGTGGAGACGTAATATTAGTTTGATTGACTGTAAATTGAGTCATTTCTTTGCAACCAGTGTCCTAATGGATGATACAGTCACTGCCAAAAAGTGTTGGAGGCTGTCATTCTGTGAATGCTGTCCTTGTTTAACTGTTTTTCTGGTATAGGAAGTGTCTGAACTAATCAGATTATGTGATTGTAACTGCAAGCTGTATACAGTAAAATGAATGATGATTACATAAAATGGCACAATATTGATTATAAATTGACTTCAGGATATAGGTAAAAAAAAAACATGTAAATTCTGTCTATTTCAAATCAAATCAAATCAAATCAAATCAAATCAAATCAAATCAAATCAAATCAAATCAAATCAAATCACTTTATTGTCACATCACATTTTCACAGGTGTGAAGGTTGAAGGTGAAGGGTGAAGGTGAAAAACTTAGGTGCGACGGTAAGACGTTAGGTAAGACGTTATCTGTATATACATGTCTGTGTGTGTGTGTGTGTGTGTGTTTTCAACTCTTTATGCTGAATAGTATCTGAGTTTGAGTGTCTAGCAAGATGGACAATGCTGTTATGGATGTTTCAACATTTGAACACTTTTGTTCCCGTCAAGTAAGAATCTTACTTCAGTACATCAAGCACAATGAATCTATCAAGTAAAATGAGCTAAATATTACAGACATGTGTTTTAATTCCCCACATAGGAGATTGACTGGAAATTGGCTGGAAATTGTGTGGAGACTGTGCACCCAAAATGCTTCAGAAGTATAAATAAATATGATATATACCCATGTTAATCAATAGATCATGTGGTAGGGTTATGGTATATTTCTGATAGGCTAGCTTTGGCCTGCTATCCACATTTGGAAGTCTTGACCTGCAGATAATACGGACTATCCAACAAGATTGGGACCAATGACAGAACTGACTGCACACAAGCGTTCATAAAAGGTGTAACACATACTTGGATGTCTGAGAAGCCATGAAATTTTCAACTTTCTCACAATACTGCAGCAATATTTCATATTACCTATTGCACTGACCAAGACATTGTGTGTGCGAGTTGACCATGCGTAATTGTGGATATCACCCCTGGCTTGGTCAAGATGCACCATAGCAAAAGAATTGCAATAAGCATTCTCAAAGTGCTTCACTCTCTTTCAGCTCACACACACAGCTCACTGAGTGCTCTTTATTGTTATTGTTTGGTATTGATTGCTGGGGACTGAAATTTGAGGGCAGTGTGGTGGAAGGGCTACTGACCTTCTTACAGTGTGTATGTGTGTGTGTGTGTGTGTGTGTGTCTCTGATCAACTAGCTCACTCTTCAGTGAATATCAGCAAGTCCTGAAACACTAAATCTCTCTAGGGCTCACCCATAGTCATCTGAAAATGTTTTGGTGCTCCTTGTCAAATGACATGTTTTGTGGCTTTGTGGATTGTGAAAACTGAACACATTCTCAGCAAAGAACACATTTCTGCACATTTTAATATACAGTTGTCAGTAATACCAATGGTAAAATGTAGCCTGTACAGCAGTTATAATACATATGGTACATACATACAAAATGTATATATTGAAAATAATAACATGTGAACTGCAATTAGCAAGCAATGCTTGTATCCAAGTTGTTAACAGTAGAGGAACCTTTTTTAATGTAGAAACTCAACAAAACTATGTACTTGGACAGGATGTTTTCGATACCACTGTTATTGTTACAAATTACAACTAGAAACCTCTGAAATCTTGAGCAGTCCCACTTACCGGCAACAAAAATGAAAGCATACTGCAAGCTGGCATCAACTGTTTGTTACTAATAGACTGAAACAAGCAGAGAAACTGTGTGTAAATATGTCAAATTGTACCAAATACATTCTTAATCTGTACCAAATTTGTGTTGGAACCTAGAAAAGGAGTTTATTACCATTTGAATTGGATGAAAGTTTAGTGTTGAATTATTTTTTATTTAGTATTTTTGATTTATTTGGCCTATACAGAAACCATCTCTTATATTTTTACCATGGTTTTGTCATTTTTGACAATCGACTGAAACATGCAAACCTAAATGTAAACATAATGCAAATATGCATAAAAGAACACTAATATATCTTGTTTAAACAAGAAATTAGCATGATGGAGCACAGAGAAAAGAAGAACACACTAATATATGGTGTGTGTGAGAGAGAGAGAGTCACCCTGTAAAATCTGAAATAATCATTTAAAAGTCAAGAGTTTTCCAGACCACTTCATACACCTTTCTATGTATTAACGTCACATGCAGAGGCTCAAAAGGAAGGTCCATCTTTCCGTTGCAGTCTCAATCCCAAAATCTACATTATCCAGATGGAAACAGCAATACAGTGTGGGCCTGTGCTTAGGGGAAGACTGTAGTTTGTAATGAGCTGGTAATGTCATTTTGTGGAAGAAATATGAACTTAATAGGAATGCCGTTTTGACATTCGTAAGCCATACATTTGTATTGCATTAAGTCTGCATCAAACAGCTAAACCTGGTATGTGTACATTTCCTAGAAAACCCTGGACGTTTGGGTGGGATTTCACCCAAAAATGTTGCTTTCCACTTCTAGCAGGATGTTGCTGTTGAATGAGGGGAATAATACACCTGTTTTGATATTTGACTCCTTACAGACCATGAATTGCTTTTATGTTGTTCCAGGAGCACGAGCTGCAGCTCCAAATCATAACCGACATCTACCTTTCACATACCTATTATTTTTCCCAACATTTCCAATTTTTTTAACATCACTACCAACAAGTGTCTTTTGACATTATGGTTTTCCATATTACAGTGTTTTGTTTTTTTGGTTGCCTGGTTTCCTTTATCAGGACCTAATTCTCAAATTTGCAGTGTCAGAAAACTATTTAAAAAGCTAATTTCATTTTTTTCGGATTTTGGTGGGCCGCTAAGCTTTGTAATAATAAACAGATGGGCCTTGAGGCAGAAAAAGTTGAGAACCTCTGCAGTAGTAGATGACATGACAATGACAGGAGTAGATAGTAGTTCAGACACACCCTCAGAAGACAAGTTCCCTCTGAATACTCTTTAAGTGCTCTCGCAAAGGCTAGTGGGTAGATATATCTACCAGAGAGGTCTCCAAATCCTAGTGTTGTGGCATAATTAATTATGTACCATCATAATTCAAATTATTAAGGCACCAACTGCCTTTTATATTGTGCAAGCAAATTCATATTTAATGAACTGATAGAAATGGTCCAAATTTGGCATATCATTTCGGAGTGATTTCATTACCATGCCTATGGTGTGATTAACTTTATTAATAAGTAAATTAATTACTGATAAACAACTAACCTTTTTTGTGATCATAAAAAAGCCTTTCTGATCCTGTCATATACATTCTCCATGTCAGAGTGGAGTGTATTACCCTGCTGACGTTTGGTCTGCTGATGTTGGGAAGCAATCATAACTCATTTGATACCCGTGTTTACTCACACTCGCCTCAGAGTGATCTCCATATAAAAGAGCACGAAAGACGCTGTAAAGAACCAGCACACACACACACATACACGCAGGTGTCAGAGCTTCTCAGAGCTTCATTAGGAGGGCCGAGCTGTGGGCCTTTGAACACTGGAGTATTTATAGCAGGATCTCATATCACAGCGCAAGACTTAATTACTGCATCTCAAACCCGGCCCGAAGACTGTAGGCTGACAATGAGCCCACGGCATAGGAGGAGCTGAGGGAGAGACAGAGAGAGAGAGACAGAAAGAGAGAAAGAGAATGAGAGAGAGAGAAAGGGAGAGAGAGCATGAAAAAAGAAAACAATGAAAAGAAGATAAAAGAACGATGAAAGAGAAAAAAAAATTGATAAAAAATAGGATAGAAATACATGTGAGGATATGACTTATGATACACTGGAAGATTGTGTTGTGATTGTAGAAGAGAAGAGAAGAGAAGAGAAGAGAAGAGAAGAGAAGAGAAGAGAAGAGAAGAGAAGAGAAGAGAAGAGAAGAGAAGAGAAGAGAAGAGCAGAAAAGAACAACCGAAGAGAACAAGAGAAACAACCAAAAGATAAATGAGAGAAAAGATGAAGATGAGAGAAAAGAGAAGATGGGAGAAGAGAAAAAACATAGAACAGACAAAAAGAGGCCAAAAGAATACAAAGAAGAACAGAAGAAAACAAGAGAGGAAAGGATGAGAGAGAAGAAAAATAAGAATAGAAAGTAGAAGGGAAAATGAGAAAAGGGTGACAGGGAAAGAACAGATGTAGATGAGAGAGATGAGAAGACAGGAGAGGACATGAGAATAGGACAAGAAAGATGGAAGATAAAAAAGAAGAAAGATGAAGATATGCAAATGTGAAAAGGTCACCAGAGGAGGACAAGCCTGTTAAAAAAGTGAAGAGAAAAGAAAAGAGGAGAAGAGGGTAAAAGAACAGATAGAAAAAGAAAGAAAAGACAAGAGAGAATAAAAGTGAAGGGGAGAAGATCAGAGAAATGAAGAGGAGGAGATAGAAAAGGGAAGAAAAGGCAAGGGGATGAGAAGAGAAGAAAAGAGGATGAGACAAAAGAATTAGGAAGATGAGAGAGAAGAGCAAAGTAGATACGAGATAGAAAAGAAGTGAAGAGAAATATGAGAGACAAGTGGAAAGAAGAGAAAACTGGTGAGATAGTAAAGGACAGTCAAGAGAATAAGAAGAGGACAAGACAAAAAGAAGAGAAGAGCATGAGAGAGAAGTAAAAGAAAAGAAAAAAAAGAGAGGATAGATGGTATTGACTGTGGAAAGATTGAAGCAATGCCGATACTGAGGATCAGAGGGAAGAGGTAGAGGCAGGAGAGTAAAAGAGAAGATAGAGACAGACAGAGAGAGAGGGAGGGAGAGGGAGAGAAGAGACAGAGGAGTGGGCAGAATCTTCTCTCTCCTCTCTGCTCACTCCATCCCTGGCCTTTCAGGGTGCTGGAGTCTAATGAGGCCCGTCTTTTCCTTTTCTCATTATCCGCTCAGCGTTTTATCACACACATCAAACACACACACACACACACACACACACACACAGGCACCACAGGCAGCCCACAGAAACCCAAATGCAGCTTCCTTCCTTTCCTTCACCCCTCTCTTTAATCTTCCCTCTTTTACACTCGTTGTCTGATACTGCTCCAACCTGCAGGTTAAAGGATTGTTTTTTACCCACGCTTACCCACCTTATCATGCTTACGCACCCATGCGAAAAAGAACAGAAGAGAGAAAGAAAAAACAGTGATGGTAAAGCCAGCGAGTGAGGAAGGAAGACATGAGCAGGGCTGAGATAGACATAAGGTAAACAAGATAAGCTGTTTGATATATTAACATTATAACAAAACATAAAACAGTGGTCATTTCCTTAATCGAGAAGCACAAAGCAAAACTCATTTACAAGAGCTTTCCATGGAAAAGTTCTTCTAGAGTAATTTAAACACAGCCTGGACCAATTTATTAAATTAATAAATTATTCAGTCAATTATTTTTTATTATTAATTATTACAGTTAATTAATGCTGATACCACCTGTCAGCATGATTCCTTTGGATAAAGCTAATAATAAAAACTAATAATAACTGTCATAGTGCAATAGAAATAAACAGATGTAGTAGAGTAAAGTACTGGAATGGTATGTATTAGAGCTGAAATGCTTCAGTAGTACAATAATACTGCAAATGTACTTAAGATTTTTTATTTTTTAGATTTAAATCCCTTATTGATCCCACAGTGGGGAAATTTAGTCTCTGCATTTAACCCATCTGTGAAGTGAAACACCACAAACACACTCACTAGTGAACACACTAGGGGGCAGTGAGCACATTTACCCGGAGCGGTGGGCAGCCCTATCCACGGCACCCGGGGAGCAGTTGGGGGTTAAATGCCTTGCTCAAGGGAACCTCAGTCGTTACTGTAGGCTCAGGGAATGAACCAGCAACCCTCCGGTCACAAGGCTGGTTCCCTAACCTCCAGCCCACGACTGCCCCAAACAAGAACACATTAAGGATTAAACCATTATAGATAACACTTTGTTACGTGTTGACTAACTAACATTACGTAATGCATTAGCTAACATCAAGTAATACATTATCAGTGACTACAATGCTTAACTAGCCTTAAGTAAACAATGGGTCATCAGATGGGTCAGCAGGATGCAGGCCAAGCTTCCACAGTGCAGGACAGCCAGGAGCTCCGTGGTGGTTAAAGGCAAGCAGTGGCTCCCAGTCAAAGCAGATGTAGCAACAGCATCAGGCCACACAGGATGGGCAGCAGTTCAGCTCAGACAAAGAGAACAGACAGACTGTTAGCTCTGACAGAAGACCTGAACACACTATATGGTGTTAACACAGTGCAGCAGTGACTCCGGCAGGCCTGGCTATTACAGCATAACTACTAGTACCCAGTTCTAAAATAGAGAAATACTGAAACAGTCCTTAACAGATTCAGTATGACCTACTAGGACAATATTGAAATTGTAATATCCCTTAAAATATTTTAATACCATAATCCTGCAAAAGCACATGAGATACTATAATTAATAAAACATGTATTCTTAATTGTTCCTCACATCCTGCATTTTTACAGTAGTAATAGATATTTCAGTACTTCTATAAACCCATATAAAAAGATCACAGACCCCATTTACAGCTGGTCACTTTATATGTCTTGAGTAGCAAGACTATATCTGGATAAAGCAAAGTCATTGATGCTTTAAAAGCACATTCATCAAGCCCCTACAAGCAAAACCCAAACTCTTCCCTATGCTGTACATCAGTAGGCATGTGTTCCATGTCTGCAAGGAAGATTATCCTGAAGGATGCATGTAATGCTCTCCCCTTAATTTTTTAAAGAATTGTGTGACTGAATGCAAAATTACTCATTTTCAGGCAACCATCTTTATAATAGCACAGGGACTGAACAATATTACTGCAATTTAATTTCCAACCAACTAATTGGAGATGCATACTACTACCGAGCATGTGGCTAACATCAGGATACAGTCCAAATACTAGTCTCATAATGTGACTACGTATAAACAGGGTATTAAACTCGTACATTATTTCAACAGTACACACTCCATCTTTAGGTAATACCATCCTGCAACAGTACTTAGTGTAGATTAAACTCTAAGCTTAGTGTAGCTTAAAGTAATTTGATAGTATAAAGTTACTTACAGTACAGAAATACTATTCTGTCATAAAATGGATATTAAAATACTGGAATCTTCTCAACAGACCTGAAATACAACAGTAGTGTTGAATAGTACAATTCTATGGTGCTTAAGTACCACAGTACTTAGATAGTCAAAGCATTAAAATTCTGCAAAAGTTAGCTGTGTTTAGTAAATCTTAAAGTACTGCAATATTAAAGTAGTTTAATATCAAGCAATTTTTTAATACTTCAGTACAATAGGCTCCATTCAGTACTACTGAAGTATTAAAAAATTGCTTGATATTAAACTACTTTAATATTGCAACACTATTTAATAGATGATCAAATGCAGAATGTATAGTAAGAGTAATTAACTAGGTACATGTAAGATTAAATTTCAGATGGACTGATTGCAAAGTTTACTCTCATTACATTATAACATGTGGTAAAATTTTACAAACATATTACTTGTTAAAATATGAGTGATTCTTACTCAGAACATGTTGACTCTGAGAAAACCACTTTTAATTATTCTACTGAATTTCTGTTTGGTTTTGTCTGACAATAATTTTAAATGTTTTAAAAAAAATGTTATAATTGTTGTTTTTGAAACTTTTGAAGACATACAGACATTGCCTATTATAAATGTTACTGTTTCTCAAGTATCTCAAAAACTGGCGACTTTACAGCAGAGGGGAACACCACTACCTACACAGTTATCACAACACAGCATCAGCTAAATGCCATACATGTAAATGGGAAAAACCTAATTTAATTTAAATGTAAGTCAACTGAACATTTTTCAATTAATATCGGGTTATTTCTGTTGGTCCATTCATCATGACATTGATGAATAAAAAAAAAAATCAACCAAAATGGAGATACATGTTATTCTTTAAACCACATACATCCTTTTACTGACTTCAAAACACATTTCATATTGTGTTTGGGAAACTACAGTAAAGCCATGATCAGAATGTTGTAAAACCTCCTTTTTGTTTTACATGTTTTCCCCGTTATTCTCTTCTTTTACACAGTGAAAAGTGACATCTGACATCAGACAATTTTGGCATGATCTGAATAATTAGCTGAGCTACACTGGCACTGAGTGACAATGAGTGACCAGTCCATCACCTAATACGCATGACTATATTGAGCATAAGTGCTTTACATGGACACAGATTTGAACCAGAATCACTGGCTGGTGTGTTTTTGTTGTTTGTGCGTGAAAACTCCTAAGCGCTCGTATATAGCCAGAAGAAAGAGGAAAAAAAAACACAACAACTGTCTTTCGAAATCAACAATAAACAGCAGCAATAAATAACAAAATGTCAATCACAATAAAACTGCCATCAATCAAAACACACGTGTGTGTGCAGACAGCAGGAGAGCCAACTGAGGCTGTCAAGTGTGTTTGGGATGTTATTATCTCCGCACACAATTGGATAGGAAAGAAAAGGATTGAGGAGAAAAGAGGGAGAAAGAGAAGAAGATGAAGAAAAAAAAAGCAGCGGCAGGATTAAAATGAAGGAAGAAATAAATGTGGAGTTTGGAGTGTAGGAACTCAAAAGGGAGTCTTTTAATTTGGGCCTGGTGGAGCATCAGGAACCTCATTATAACTGTCATATTAACAAAGGAATAAATCTGCATTTCTCTCCAGAAATAAAGGCGAATGACAGACACACGCGCAGAGAGACAGAGGAGAGGAAGAAAGTGAGAGAGAGGGAGAGAGAAAGAGAGAAAGGGAAAAGACAATAAATAACAAGTGTCAAAACACATTATTTTTCTCGGGTTGAAGGAAAAACGGAAGCAGAAAAAGTGAGAGAGGAAATGCAAGAGAGTATGTCTCACACAGACACACACTTAAACTGTATCGTTTTGAATTTAACAGCTTGTTATATAACATTTATATTTTCATGTCTTGTTTTTGTTTCAATATGAAAAAAATCTATATGAAATTTTGCATTAAGCTTCATGCTCACTTCCACTGCAGTCAACCATGGGCATCCTAACTGTTGCTTATAACTGTATATAAAAGTGAATGCAAAGAAACACAGTATATGAGTGAAGCTGAGAACAGTAAAGGGCTTTATTAGGAGACTTAATGTGATAAAGCCCTTTACAAGAACATGGGAAAAGTCATGACAGCAAATCCACAAGTGGATGAAAGACGTCTGGAGGGATGTTGAGGCATGCTGACTGGATAGTCACCCACTACTCTGTGGTATTTATGGGTCCAGGCATGAAAGGACTTCTCCACCACATCCCTCAAATGCTCAGTTGATCTTGTGTCAGACGAACGAGACTGTTCATCAGAAGTCTACAGAATGCTTCTCAAACCGATTCTGGACAATGACAATGCCATGAGACAATGCCCACCAACAGCCTGCACTGGAGGAAGAGAGAGAGAGAGAGAGAGAAAGAGACAGAGAGAGAGAGAGTAAGGGAGAGAGAGAGAGAGAGAGAGAGAGAGGGAAGGAGAGGAATCAACCTGTAGTTCAATATAATTTAAGAATGAGGGAGAGAAAGAGAGACAGAATGAGAGAGAGAGAGAGAGAGAGAGAGAGAAAGAGAGAGAGAGAAGGAGAGGAAAAGCAATTTGAAATGATTTTCTGAAATGTCTGCAAAAGGAAATGTGAATTAATCAGTGTTTCCATCAACTACTCTTCTGCGCACATTCCCCAAGCTAACATCATACACTTACAGCCTACAGCACAAGACAAGAGTCCCACTTCATCATCATGCGCCGGACCTCTGCCAGCGTCGTCCCAGACATGCTGCTGTCTGCTGCGTCTCAGTTATTAAACCGTATGTTAAAATAGCTACAGTGCCATTACTGATGCACGTCCTAGTCTGACTATTTAGTAGCGCATGTTTCGTCTGAGGTGTTCACACTGATCTTCATCTGCTGCTATGGTTATCAGGAGACGGAGGGAAAGATGAGAGGGAAAATCTGCTTTTTAAAATATAAATTAATGTTTTTCAAAAGGAAAATTACATTTTCAAAAATAGCACAAACTAGATTGATGGAAAACCCTCCAGTGAAAAACAGGAATAAGGAATAACAGAAGAGAGTGCGATAGAGTGAGAGTAAAAGAAAATTAAAATTAAGATAGAGATGAGGGGGAGAGACAGAAAGGAAACAGAGATGGCATTAGATGTGTGAGACAGAGAAACTGATGGAGAAAGAGATAGCAGAAGGTAAAGAAAAAATAAAGAAAGGCAGAAAGAAAAAAATGAAAGAAAAGGGAAAGAAGAAGCAAAAAATAAAGATAAAATAAAAAGAAAGGAAGGAAAGAGGGAAGGAAGGAAGGAAGGAAAAAAAGAAAAAAGTGATTGTCCCAATGATTAAATAATATAAATACAAAGTGGTTCTTGTGAATTTGCACAAATATTGAATTGAATTTAAGTGAGAAGTGAAAGAGAGAGAGAGAGAGAGAGAGGAGAGAGAGAGAGAGAGAGAGAGAGAGAGAGAGAGAGAGAGAAAGAGAGAGAGAGAGAGAAAGGAAGGGGGAGAGAGAGGGGAAAAGCGTGCGTGAGAGGTTTTGCATGGAGTTTGAGGATTTCTAAGGTGATTCTCTTTATCTGATGGCCTCTGGCCTTTAACACACATGAACGGTGGCCTCTTTTCATTTCATGCTCCACACATGCTCTGGTTATTACATTTATACCCTCTCTCTCTCTTTCTCTCTCTCTCTCTCTCTCTCTCTCTCTCTCTCGCTCCCTCTCTCGCTCTCTCTCTTTCTGGTTGTTAGAGTATGAAAGCAGTTTTGGGGATTGGCCGGCTTTGATCCCACTGACCTGTACAATGTAACAGCTGCACTACAGACACTGAAGCAGATAAGCAGAACGCCTCAACATAATACCTCGCTCTGATAGTGCAGATAGAGGAGAGAAAAAAAGGAAAGCTTTTCTGTCCCCTGTGTTCCGTAACACTCCTCTCTTTCTCGTCTGCACTGAAACGGACTTAACTGTATGTGTAATTCTTGAAAGGGATTAGTTGACCCTAAATGTTAAACAGGATAGAAATAGGTGTGACCTCTGACCTACACTACCTAGGTCCAGAAACATGAAGGTAGGCAGAGCTTGTGTAATTTTCAGAGCATTAGAAAGGGATGTTCTGGAGCAGCTACACATGAGCCTAAGATCACCAAGCATGTAAAGCCAGGCGAACAAAGCTCCTAGTACTATGCTGTGGACCAGTGGAGTAGTGAATTTCAAATGAGAGTGATAGAGCTCCATCTCTTACCTTTGGAAGGTGTTGGAGTGTTGAAGACCTCATCATCGGAACCTGACCTCACTAATACTACTGTAGCTTCAGTGCAGTTCAGTTCTCACAGTAAATGTCCATGTTTCAGGAATCTTGTTGTTGGTGGTTTGTTTCTAAAAATATTCCTTGTTCTAAAATCTTAATGTTTTGTTTTGCATAACTCATGTTTCTAATTCTAAATTACTTGTGTTTCAGGAATATTGAATGGTTCTGAAACTCCTGGAATCTTCATGGTTCTGGAATTTTGGTCATTTGTTCTGGAATGCTCCAGAAATATTTATGGTTCTGAAATCATATATATTCTTAAATATTAAGCATTCTTTGTTCTAAATTTCAAATTCAACCAAATTTCAAGGTTACTCTTCTGTTTCTGATACATGGTTGATTGAATAAGCCAGCTACCTCTGCTAAAAGCTGTCTGATGAAGCAGACTGTCCTTTTCTGACTCTTTGTCTCCAGTCCAAAACCATTATGTATTAACTTCAAATCTGCTTCCTGTAGTTTTAGTTTTATGCCTCTAATGGCCTTCCCAGGGCCAAGCATGTTTCAGAGCGGCCCCGCTAACTTAATTAGGCATCTACGAATGCACAGGGCCTGTGGACAGGTGCTTCTAAAGGTTTTCAGATCTAGGACCAGCGTTACCGTCACCTGCACAGATCAGGCCTTTATTGTAGGTGATCAGTAAAACTGCTTATGCATCACTCCTTTCTCTGCCAAAACTATTTTGTGGATTTGGTCCAGTAGTGTCTAATCTACACTTTATCAAAAGTCTCAAATGTCCCATGATCCAATATTGAGCCGAAAGCAAGGAAAGAATGTTCCAGAGAACTGATCTCAGATGGGATGATATTCTTTAATGGTTCAATTAATTCTTAGGGAGCAATAAAATCCAAATCATCATATAGATGATCCAGCTAGGCGATGGACTTGTGATTTAATATCGGGGGTCTGAAGCCCCCACCCTTCCCACCCTTTCCTACATACAATTAATTTCATGTGACTTTGTTATGTTGTAATAATTCGGGCTCTCAAGTAAATGTCTTTCAAAATGTTCCACTTCTATTAGCAATTAAGTACGCAATTAAGACTGTTTACATGATGAGGCCCACACTAATGGCAATTCATTTCATATCCTTCTGATTAAAGACTTTGTTTCGTCGTTAGTTTTGATGGCTTTCAGCTCAAAGTTTGATTTTTTTATGTCTCAATTTGGTTTTTAATCTCTGGAGATCAGCATTAGCCTTAACTATGTGGGTAAACAAAGGAGAACAGATTCCTTCATTATGCGACCGTCTTTGTGCCAAAGTGCCAAATGCTCTGATTTTATTTTATTTTCCACTCCATTTTCATTAAAAACCCATAATTCCGATTATAATTAGCACTGTGTAATTACAGGGGACTCGCAAATGAGAGAAATTCTGGCATGAAAGTTTAATAAGAGGAGAGATTTTATTCACTTGTTGCACTGGTGACATTTTGAGGTCACTCAAAATGTGTGTGTGTGTGTGTGTGTGTGTGTGTGTTTTGAGTTTAAATAAAAAGCAAGAAAAGTTCAGCTACAAACCCAATTCCACAAAACTTGGAGCAATAGGCAGGACAAAAGAAAGTACTCAACTGTATTTAACAAACACATCATCTCATTTCGTCTTAAGAATTTAATCGTTTTTATATTCACACATTCAGAAATCGATGCCTGCAATACATTAAAAAATGAGGCAGCGGCAATAAAAGAGGAGCATTATCGAATGTTTAAATAACATCTTCAATAGGTTATGTAATACTGATCAGATATTAAAGAAGTGTCCAGGTAAGGCCTAGCCCAGGGATGCGCAACTCTGGTCCTGGAAGGTTGGCATCCAGCAAGATTTAATAGTTCCTATCCTGAACCACACCCACTAAACCTGGCAATTACCAGGTGAGCTGAATCCGGTGTGTTTGAGCAGGTATATCAAATTGTGCTAGACATCATCCCTCCAGTACTGGACTTGTGCACCCCTGGCCTAGCCTTTTAAGAGCAGGGATGGGCCGAGGCAATTTTAGACCACTTGAAAAAAACTCAAAAACAAAACTACTCAGGGAGTGCAAGGATTTTAGATATTTCATCATCTATAGCAAATAGTATCATCAAAGGATTCAGGGAATCTGGAGAAATCTCTGTGCTTAAAGGAAAAGGCCAAAACCACAAATTAATGCCTGTGACCTTCAACCCCTTAGGCAGCACTCCTGCAAAATCAGGCAGGCTTCTGTCACATGTCAACATTTTTCAGAAAAACTGCCAACTGCCCCAGACTTAAACTCATCTGTGATGGACTGATACTCCGCGGAAACCTTTTAAAAGCACAAACCAACAAAAAAACAGGTCAAATAGAATAGAGCTATTGAACAAGAATTGGCCAGAGTCATCTTACAAGTTGGAATTGGAATTCCAAACAGTTGAAAGAAACTAAACAACCGAACAAATTCAGTCAACAAATTATGATTTAGTTGGATAATAGTCCCTGAAAGTTAAAGTCAGACACAATATACCAGACAGACACCAGTGAAGGCAGGTGAGTCTTTCAATCTCTTCCTGTCCAATCACACACTATTTACTTCATACCTTCATCTAAACGAATCCAGTCATTTAAAATCACTACAGTCAGCTTTTACTAGTGTTGTAGCAATTCTGCAACAACACACTGTTTTGACATGATCAGCAGGAAGAAGAAGAGACATTCTACGACATCAATCTTCTAGAATGAACAAGACACACAGGGTCAAGAAGGATCAAGGTTCAAGAGGGTTTCAGAATCTAGAATGTTCAAACGTGGCAAAGAATATACATTCTAGAACTAGAAATGTTCCTGAATTAAGAAGACTCCAAAAACAGGACCAAGAGCCAAGAATATGGAAGACTATGAACATTTTTGAACCACATGTTCACATCCAGAATCAATGAGTTTTACACGCTACAGAATCAAGACGATTAAAAATCCTTCAGAACGACCATTCTTAAACCAGAAGTGTTCCAAAATCAAAAATGATGTAAACAATGTTTATTGTAGAACTATAAACATTACAGAATAAAAAAAGGTCCAGAAAAAAAGGAATATCATTTAAAACTACATATTTTCCAAAATCAATAAGCTTCCCTATGCTACAGAGCCAAGAAGGTTAGCAGAAGCAGATAGGACCATTCTTGAACCAGAAAAGCTTCATAATCAAGAATGTTCCAGAACATTTTAGAATCAAGAACTAAACTAACTCACTAACTGAATAAGTGATTAGATAGAAAGATTAATAAGTACATTTGATGTTATTTGATTTTAAGTTTATATATTCCTGTCAGGTAATCATTGTTTCTCCTAAAAAGAACTTAATAACTGTGTGTGTGTGTCTGTGTGTGTGTGTGTGTGTGTGTGCTTGTGTGGCGTGTATGTGTGTGCGTGTGTGTGTGCGTGTGTGTGCTTCTATGTGTGCTAGTGTGTGTGTGCTTGTGAGGTGTGTATGTGTGTGCATATGTGTGTGTGTGTGTATGCATGTGTGTGTGTGCATGTGTGTGTGTGTATTTGTGTGCGTATGTGTGTGTGCTTGTGTGTGCTAGTGTGTGTGTGCTTGTGAGGTGTGTATGTGTGTGTGTGTGTGCATATGTGTGTGTGTGCATGTGTGTGTGTGTATGTGTGTGTGCGTGTGTGTGCTAGTGTGTGTGCTTGTGTGGCGTGTGTGTGTGTGCGTGTGTGTGTATGTGCTTGTATGTGCTTGTGTGGCGTGTGTGTATGAGTGTGTGTGTATGTGCTTGTGTGTGCTTGTGTGGCGTGTGTGTGCGTATGTGTGTGCGTATGTGTGGTGTGTGTGTGTGTGTGCGTATGTGTGTGTGCGTATGTGCGTGTGTGTGTGCTTGTGTGTGCTTGTGTGGCGTGTGTGTGTGTGCGTATGTGTGTGTGTGCGTATGTGCGTGTGTGTGTGCTTGTGTGTGCTTGTGTGGCGTATGTGTGTGTGCGTATGTGCGTGTGTGTGTGCTTGTGTGTGCTTGTGTGGCGTGTGTGTGTGTGCGTATGTGTGTGTGTGCGTATGTGCGTGTGTGTGTGCATGTGCATAACTGCCTCCATAACCACACTTATATTAAAACAAGCAGCTTTAAGAGAGGACTTATTAAACCAGCCAAGCCGCATCACTCAGGCCTGCTGTATAAGAGACAGAGAGCGAGAGAGAATGCGCACAGATGGATTGAGCTGGTAAGTGCGAGTGTGTGTGGGAGGAGTGTGAGTGCAGGCTGGGAGGAGGAAGGAGCGAGGGAGAAGTGAGGGAAGGCCAGAGGAAGCGAGAGAAGGAGCAGACAGGCAAGACGAGCAAAAGAAAGACGAGGATTCTTCTTCCGAAAGCGCGCCCACACAAGTCACACACTGACATGCATCTGCCAAACAAGGAGCTGAACATTGTGTGTGTGTGTGTGTGTGAGAGAGAGAGAGAGAAAGAGAGTGAGAGAGAGAGAGAGAGAGAGAGAGAGAGAGAGAGAGAGAGAGAGAGAGAGAGAGAGAGAGAGAGAGAGAGAGAGAGCTCAATGCACAATCAAATCTCTGATATTTCCGTGTAATCTCTTAAGACTCCTCTAACATCGATCCATGACACTTCACACTACTCTCTCTCCTCTCCTCTCTCTTTTCATATATCCACTCTTCACCCTAACTCCTTAAACCTCCCATTCTCTCACTTTCTTGCTTATCCCTCTATTTATTTTTGCTTGTCTCCTTCTCTCTCTGTTTCCTGCTATCACAATTTGTTTTCCATCACTTTCTTTCTTTCTTTTTTTTCTCCCCTAGCATGTTTCTATTCATCACCCTCAATCTTTTATTCTCAATGTTCCCTCTTGCTCTGTCTTTTTCCTTCCATTTCTTCATCTTTATTTTCTCCTTCTCTCTTTTGTTCTTCAAATTACCACTTCTCTTTTCCTCCCGTCTTGTCTTTCCGTACTTCCTGTTCTTTTACACATTTACCCACCTGTTGTTTCTTGTTCCCTCTGACTTTCTATTTACCTCTTCCTCTGGCTCCTTCTCTTCCTTTCTCTCACCTTATTGCCTCTTTCTTCCTTTATCACTCTTCCTTTATCACTCTTCCTTTATCACTCTTTCTTATGTTTGCTTTTGCATCTTCACTCCCCACTTCTTTTTTTCTTTCTCCATCTCTTTTATCCTGTCTAGCCCACTTTCTCCTTCTCTCTCTCTGTTATTCTGACTATTCATTTCTTCCTCTATCTCTCTTTCCTCCGTCTGATTTTCTCCACAAGCTCTTTCTTAATTCTGACTTCCTCACTTTATTCACCCTCTTTCATTCATTCCTGTCTTTGTTTCACCAGATTCCTTTGTATATCCACTCTTCATTACCTCAACCCCTCACTCTCTCTTTGTCCTTTTCTTTTTCTCTTTGAATCACTGTCTTTCTCCCATATTTCTTTCACTCATTTGTCCCTCATCTTCCTTTCTTTCTTTTTTCTTTCTTTCGCTTTTGCTTCATGCCCCCTATCTCCCAGTTTCTATCTCTCATACTCTCGTTTTCACTTTTCATTGCTCTGTTCTGTTTTACTCTCTCTGCCTCATGCTCTTATTGTCTTGTCTTTCTCTTTTGTACTCATTTTACATTTTTACCTCTCTCTGTTTTTTCTCAAATTCTCATTCTTTATCTTCTACATTTTTTACTCCTTTATTCTTTTTATATTTTTTCTTCATCTATCTTTCTGTCTCTTTGTTGCCTTCATCTTTTGTTTTCCTCCTTCTTTCCTTTTTATCTTTATCTATCACTCCCCATTTGCTCTCTCACTTTCCTCACCCACCTACTCTCCTCTTACCTCCTACGTCCCCAACCTGGCTCTTCATCCCCCTAACTCCTTCAACCTCTCTATCTTTCTCTCTTCTTTGCCTCCCACTCATCCTCCAATCACACTTGCTTTCCTCTCTCAATTCTTCTATTGCTGCTGGATGCACTTCACCATTACAACGCTTACCTCTTTGACTCTCATCGATCTGTCCATCATCCCCCTCCTCCCTTCCTCGCTCTCTCTCTCTCTCTCCGCTCTGAAGGTTGGAGCATGTGAATATTTACCTTCCTCCAGGTGGAATTATATCTTAATAATGTTTTTATTGGCTGTTATAAAAAGCAGATTGTGCGATGGCTCTGCCAATATTTGCTTAATTCTTTGGCCTTGGTTATTACAGTTTAATGAAATTCTGAAATATAATAAAGAAATCTTATTAACTCAGGAACACACAACGCTAATATCCTTTGACACTATAAGCGATTATAGAGAGTAAGCCTTTCACTCTTTCTGCAGCAGCGGCAGAGACTTATGGTGGAGTCTACCAAATGTGACTTTATTTGAAGCCGTATATGAGCATTATAAGCCACACAAATAAACTATACATCCTAATGTTTGTAGACCTTTCAAAGATGAAGAGTTCAGTAGGAAATATGACTCCTTTTTTGCAGAAGTAACAGCTTCTACTCCGCTGATAAAGCTGGATGTTGGAACATTGCTGTCAGGTTTTGATTGCATTCAGTCTCAACAGCGTTAGTGAGCTCAGGTGCTGATGCTGGATGATTAGTTCTGGATCACAAACAATACTTAAACTCATCCTGAAGGTATGAGACAGTACTCCCTCTATAGCTGATGCATGGCACTGGGCATGGTCACCCCAGACGCATGTTTGGCTAGAGTGCACCTTGGAGACATTGTTATGGAAATAACATAAAGCACTAATTCTACAATTTAATAGCCTGTTACAGTGTTGGGTGCCCCTCTAACTTTGCTGAATTTACTAACTTGTAGGGTTGTCTGGAATCATTTGAAAAAAGAAAGAGACAGGCACACTTTGATTTTACATATGTTATTCTTTTGTTTAGAAATAAAGATATAAGATAATGCTCGAACAGAAGGAGGGCTAAAAAAGCCAAAAATATGGGAGCACAAAAACTTCAATCAATATACACTCCTATATTGCACTGATAGTCTTTTTTTTAATTGTATGTTTTTATTTAACTTAGTGGGAAAGTACTTTAAAAGTATGTTCCTAAAATTAAAACAGTCAATAAAAATAAACTATGTTATGAAAACTGCCTGCACAACATGTAAAGTGTACATCCCAACCCTGAAAGTATACACAAGCAATCTGAATGATATTAAATAAACCGAATGTTAACAAATGAAGCAGTAAGTCGCTTGAGGCTGTGTGTTACTGTGAATCAACCTGAAATCAGGTTTGTTGTGAGATGTTGTAAGACACTAAGCAGAATGGTAAAGTTACTGCAACACACCAGCCTATTGCTACTGTTAAGTTTTGACAACATGAAATGAAAAAAAAAAACTGACAAAATAACAAATTTTCAATAAATGTAAGCTATACTGTAACAATACTGTGTACTACACAGGAAGCACGATTCAACTATGCAAAACTTGGTAGACCAAAGCTGTCATCATCAGACAAACAGCACTCATTAAAGCAAAAACAATCTGTTTCTGTACATTCAATATACAGGTGTTGGACAATGACACTGAAACACCTGTCATTTTAGTGTGGGAGGTCTCATGGCTAAATTGGACCAGCCTGGTGGCCAATCTTCATTAATTGCACATTGCACCAGTAAGAGCAGAGTGTGAAGGTTCAGTTAGCAGGTAAGAGCACAGTTCTGCTCAAAATATTGCAATGCACACAGCATTATGGGTGACATACCAGAGTTCAAAAGAGGACAAACTGTTGGTGCACGTCTTGCTGGCGCATCTGTGACCAAGACAGCAAGTCTTTGTGATGTATCAAGAGCCATGGTCGTATCCAGGGTAATGTCGAGCATACCACCAAAGAAGGACGAACCTCCACCAGCATCACATAGTGACCTGGCCACTATCCTGCAAGAGAAGGCTTGGAAATCCCTCTGACCACTGTGCAGGACGCAGTATATGTCATTCCCAAGACGAACTGACGCTGTATTGGCCGCAAAAGGAGGCCCTACACCATACTAATAAATGACTGTGGTCTAAAACCAGTTGTTTCAGTTTCATTGTCCAACCCCTGTAGTTTTTTCCAGAGCAATTTCATTCCCGCTTGAACGATTTATTGGTGCATTTATCATGACTTTTAAATGATGTAAAACATAAACATAGCACATAAACAAAACATAAACAAAGCAATTTATGGAATTAGTTATGGCAGTGACAGTGATGGAAATAATAATAACAATAAAACTAATAATAATGAAAAAGCATGTCCAAAAATAATAATTCATTAATAACAGCGTCTGCAGATTGATGAACTCAGTGATAGCAGGGTGCGGGAGTTTATAAGGTAATGCAGTTTTACCTGATTGATCTGTGTTTGTGAGTATAGTTGTGCCCCTGCTGCTGTCAGCACTGCTCAGCTTCATTCATCAAAGTGTCGGCCGCCATCTCAATTAGATTAAACCTGTTTTACCTGCAATGCAAACACATACACACACTCACCAGGAAGATGCTGAGCTAATTATACACACAACTCAGCAGTGACAAACACGAGCTCATAATGAGAAGTGCAGAACTCACTAAAGAATGAGAAGGCTTTAAAGTCTTTGAAGTATAATTATATCAAAAACCATCAAGAACTGGCAACAAAATATGGGGAAAATAGAGCGCTAGCTGTATACAAAGTGCCCCACGGTAATGGGCTAATTCATTTTTATGGTAAAGAGTTAATGAACAATGTTGCTAGTCTTTCTTTTGAAAATGTTATGGTTTTGTTTCATTTAGTGGGAAAATGTGTTAATAAAATTATAAAAAATATATAAAAGTAACTACATTCTAAACACTGGTGGACTAAATACAAGCACTTACTTGATGTATTGCAAATATTTGTGATCCATGTAAGCATCTTAACAATCAAGTAACCACACAAATATTTAAAGTGAACTGCTGAACTTGTGTGATTTGGTTGTTGTGAGGAGATCATAGGGGCAACAGCATATATTGAGTCCATATGAAATCTTGAGTATTTATTCATAACTGAAATGGATTCAGATTTAGTACATCAGCTATACATTATTTGGTGATGCTATAAATTATTAAAGGGCTATACTATGAATGCTCTGATTGGTTTATGCATGTATTGGGTAACAGCTCAGCCTCCTGTACTGCAGGATGTGAACTAGGGTAGGATGTTCAGTCCTAAACATACATTTTCAGTAACTCTTATGAAACGATTGTGTAAGTTCTTGTGAGAACTGCATGATTTATTAAAGCACAGGAGCAAATACAGATCATTAGACTGGAAGTGGTTAAACAGGGCCATATGTGTGTGGGTGTGTGTGTGTGTGTGTGTGTGTGTGTGTGTGTGTATTCATTACACTAGTCAATACAGGCAATACCAGGCAATAAACCAGTCACCAGTCAGGGGATGGATTTTGCTATAACAAAACTGATATATTGTTACTTACAGCTACAAATTCTACATTTACTTATAGCAGCACATTACAGAATTACTCTATTCTTGCATCTTACTCATATCCATATGTCTACACATGCAGCAGTGCTATTAGTGATCATTTCTCATAAGTAATTGTTAATTAAAGCACCTTTTAGTTTTCCCATGTAAAGGTTTTTGAAGTTTTGAAGAATTAACAAGCCAGATTTTTTAACAACAAGTTTTAGCTAGACTGTACACACTATACACATAACAGATTCAATACTAGATTATATACTAGAGAAAATCTCTCTACAATTATTAATGTCAGACTATTAAACCTACATACTGTAGATTCATACTGGATTAAAATCACCTCTCAAGTATTACTGTCAGGCTAATAAAACTAATTTTATTTATGTATTTATTTATTTATTTAATGACATTTTAATTATTTTTAAATGATGTATTTGGCTTTTATTTTGTGTTTATGTCTTTATATTTTCTCCCTTTTATGTAAAACACTTTGAATTGCCCTTGTGTGTGAAAGGTGCTATACAAATAAACTTGCCTTGCCCTACATACTGCAGATTAATTCTGGATTAGAATCACTCTAGATGTATTACTGCCAGACTATTAAAACTATGTACTGTATCTATGTAATGTATGTACTAGATTAAAATCGCTCTAATCCAGCTTGAAAAGGGGTGTAGGCTGTCCTTGTAAAATGAAGTAATAAACTTTAATATAGGAAACTGAAAGTAAAATTAGTGCCGTGATTATCAGACTCGTGGGTGGTGTGTGATGGTGTTCTGAAGCCAGACAGAGAGCTGGTGAATGGAGATAGAGAGAGTGACCGTCAGTGAGACACGCAGTGACCATCCTGCAGACAGACAGTGTGTGGGATGTTGTCGTCTGCCACCTCTCCTGCCAGCAAAAACAGACCGAACGAGAGAGAAGGAGTGAGAGAAAGAGGGACATGGCAAAAGGAGCATAAAAGAAAGCAAGAAAAAGAAGAAGAGACGAAAAGGGGAATCAGCAACAGGAACAAGTGAGGAAGAAAATGAAGAAAGAAAAGTTAAGAGAAATGATAAAGATGCGCAGAGGGATGGGGACAGAAAAACAAGAGGGATGGAAAGCAGTATATAAGAGAAAGAGAGTGAGAGGAAAAGAGAGCAGATGGAGCGAGAGAGATGAGGTCAATTGAGCTTAAGAGGGCATGCAGGTAGGAGTCATTTTAAAAATATTCATTCATTTTGTCTCATTTAATCTTGGTGCATTTCTCTCTCTCTCTCTCTCCCTCTCTCACCCTCTTTCTCTCACTCTTCTCTGTCTCTCTCTCTATATTAGTTCAACCATGTTAATTCTGCCCTCTATAGATGGCAATTAGGCCACAGAGATGCTCCAGAGAGCCAAAGAAGACACACATGCACACACCTTAAATGGGCCAACCAAAAAGCACGATGAGCCGGTGTGGCAGAGCATTCTAGGTATCCATTCCTCATCCAATTACGGGTAAGCGCAATCATTTCCACATTTTACTCTTTAAAAAAAGAGGCCCCTGCTCTGCATAATTCTCATCAGTAATTGAGCCCATGTCTGCCGCAAGGGCTGAACTTTAAAAAGGCAAAGAAAGAGGAGAGAGAGAGAGAGAGAGAGAGAGAGAGAGAGAGAGAGAGAGAGAGAGAGCGAGAGCGTGTGTGCTTGTTTGTGTTTGTGTGTTTCTAAGTGAAATTAGACGATGGAGGGCAAAGTAATGACCCTAATGGAGGCAGAGGAAGATTGGTGTATTAGGCAGAAGCGAAAAGCCCCTGTTTACTGGTAAAATACTGCCAAGAATGTTTTCTGACCCATGATGGCCAGAGCTCACTCTAAATCAGGGCCTGTTTGCTTAGTTATTGATTAGTCAGGCCTAGATACCACATTATTGTTTACTGCCTGTGTCTGGGCAGACAGAAGAGCAGGCTGGAAATCACTCGTCTGCCCTGTCACCTCCATCTACAGCTTCCACATAAACGTCCCTCCCTGTTCTCTCATGAAGAATATGAGTTTCTAGGGAAAAGTACAAAAGTGCAGAAAAGAATGAAGAAGTGGGGTTGACAGTTTATTGCGAGCGACTACCCATAGGCCATTTCTTCCCCTACCTATATAGGTTCCCTTTATAGGTTTATCGTTACTGACTGAAGCCCACCTGTTGCTGCACAATTTATCAGCCTTCTAACTCATCCAGAGGAACCACTGTAGAATCACACTCTGTGTGATGCTGGTACATATGAATATATCAGGTACCAGTGATGCTGGGGTTTTTACACAGTCGCTACACTTACTGGCCACTTCATCAGAATATAAAGTGGATAAGGTCCACACATTTTGTAGATTTTCTAATTGAAAATAATTTAATACATCTTATAAGGAGAACATACTTAGATATGCCATTTGTATTCAGATTTTAGTGTTTCGCTCTGCAAACTTTTTACTTTTCTCGAGTTTTACTATGCAAGTTATGGGTCACTTTTTACATTTTATGTTTCTTCTGATTAGTTACATACAGCAAATAAAGAGTAACTGTGCATTTAAACGTGTAGAAGTGTGCTCTCTGTAGAGGGTGTATAACTTATTCATAGTTCTCACATTTGACCAAAATTTTGCACATGACTCTATATTGTCACTGTCTGAACAATATCTATCAGTTTTGGTTTCAATTTTCATTTCTAAATGTTTCAGATTTAATTAATCTGTTTTACCATTTTGTGGTTATAAGGTTTGGTTGTGATAGTGATAAAATACAATAAGATATATGAATATCTGCTGGTTTGCAAAGTTCTTGTTATTTTAGCTGTCCAGCTCGGCATATTGGAGTTGATATTAAACAATGAATATGAGCTCAAATGTAGGCTTTGAGTGTATTTACATCCAAACTGTGAGAATGGTGTAGCAATTACAATTATTTTAATACATAGAAACATAATTGGACAGTTGGCTGCTCAGGTGTATCATGGCGAAGTGTAAGTTATTCCCTGATTTTTTAACTTTCCATTCGGAATCTGTTAATGTTAATGTTCAATCTGAAGTCCAAAAAGCTTTATGGGCAATGGACTATGGCATAATCAGGCTGAAATATCAACCAACCATATTCACCAAATAAACAGCAAATGTGCATTAAATGCATTAAAAGGTGCAGACGTGTATGTGTGTGTGCAGGTATGTGTGTGTATGTGTGTGTGTGCGCGTGTGTGTGTATATGTGTGTGTGTGTGTATAAGTGTGTATATGTGTATGTGTGTGTGTGTATATGTGTGTGTGTGTGTGTGTGTGTGTGTGTGTGTTTGTATATATGTGTGTGTGTGCGTGTGTGTGTATGTATGTGTGTGTGTGTGCGTGTGTGTGTGTGTGTTTGCGGTAAACATTAATAACCCAAAGTTATGAGCTGATTTCTAGCCTCATACCACACAGCTGTCAGTAACATATCAACCCATACACACTCATCTACAGCGACACATCCCACAACAACACATTCTCTCTCTGCTTCTGTGTTCAGCTTTCATATAAACTCCATCTCTTTTCGTGTTTTCCTTCTTCCCTCCCTTCCACATAAAAAAGGGGTAATAAAGTGCCATCCCATCGTCCTGTGGTTGCTGTGAGTGACGGCGGTGACAGCTGCCCCCTCTGAGCACGGCATGCTGGGGGATGTAGGCTGTCAGGTCACATTATAAACCCGCTGAGAATCCACCGCCAGGCACACACACATACACAAATGCAAAGACACACGTTCCGACACACTCCGACATGCCAGCACGTGCTGTGATCACATCTTGATGCCAAACTGCACAAAAGGAGGCATATGCACACACACAGCGCATGACATCATATATATATATATATATATCCCATATGTATATATAATCTGTCTATCTATCTACTGTATCTATCTATCTATCTATCTATCTATCTATATATCTATATATATATCTATATATATATATATATATATATGTGTGTGTGTGTGTGTGTGTGTGTGTGTGTGTGTGTGTGTGTAAACACAGTAAAAGTGCAACATAGAGGTGGGACCCCCCTAATTAATCTCTTGGACTTTCTGAAAGTTCTGGAGGATCCCTGGATATAGACATATTATTTAGTTCTCATATATACACACACACACTATACTATATATACACTCATATACAAATTTTAGTTAATGGTCAAGCTGTATCCTAATTCATTTGGGCTAGCTTGTGTTTAATGTGCATAACTATCTATATTGTATAAAGTGCAACCTTAAAAATACTTGTATTTGTTACAAGGCCAATTAGATTTTAAGGTTATTTGCATGTAAGAACTTCACAAGACAAGACTTTATACCTCAGGGTGGTGCTGTGACTGACTTAGATTAATGGAAATAATGACTTAACTTATTACCCAAACTGAAGAGGAATGAAGAGACGTGTAAGATCTCAATTAATGTATATCATATCTCACGTACCAAACATTATATCTAAAGAATTTGCAGGGAAACCTTTTCACATCCCCAAAGTTTATTCCTAAAGGTTGGTTGCACTTTCTCACAATCTAAATAACCCCAAATACATTAATTGAGGTCTGGACTCTGGGTTGGTCAGTCCATTGAGAACACCGGGAGCTTCTCTGTTTGATCTGCAAGTTTTCTTCATATTTGTCTGTGTCTGTATTTCAGTGAGGGCTTCTCACAGCGGAAGGATATACAGAAACACCTGTAGACTTGTTTTTTCAAATTTACAAAAAAAAAAGTTAAGCTTGATTATTTTCCCTCTCTCTCAAAGATGAAAGCTTTCTGTTTTTCAGATGGTGACAGTTTTGATTGTTAGTAATCCAGCTTGCTCTATTGTCTTTCTTTTTTTATATATATACTTTTTTTAAATATTATTTTTCTTGTTTATCACATGGCATTTCCTGTTATTCAATTGTGTATTATGTAAATGGAAGCCCACCAAACAAAGTAAAATTAAAAGTAACTTTAGTCTCTGCCAATGATGTTGCACAAGTATGACCTGCTCATAGATTCATATCTCATAGATTGAGAAAAGGTGGTACAGTGCAGTAAATGTAAAAAAAAAAGATTACATTTGGAAGCGCCAAAGATCATAGTGTGAAGGAAGTAGCTGAATTTGCAGGTGTATGGAAGTGTCCAGTCATATGAGTCTACCAGCAGTGGCAATAATCCCACAGGAATCCACAGGAAATTCTCCTCTGAAGTTTGCCAGGGACAGGTTGTTGCCTATATCCAGAAGCTTGTCAAGTCCTTTATATAGTCCTATATATACATACATACATACACATATATAGATAGATAGATAGATAGATAGATAGATAGATAGATAGATAGATAGATAGATAGATAGATGAATAGATGGATAGATATAGATAGATATAGATATAGTATGTGTCAAAATGCAATAACATCATGTCATGGGGGTTAGCAAGGTCAGGAACTTTTTTGTACACATGCACACTTACCTACAATAAAATTCCTCTCTCTCTATCTCTCTCTCTCTATCTCTCTCTCTCTCTCTCTCTCACACACACACACACAAACACACACATCCACCCACACACACATATACACTGTATGTATAAACACATTTAACATTCATAGTTATGGCATATTTATTTCTTAAATGGGGAACAGGAAAGTAGTTATTACCCACAAAGGTTGTAGAAATGCCAGCACAAATAAGAGTGGGAACATAATCATGTTTTGCTGTGTGCACGCATGTACTTGTGCATATGTGTGTATCTCTAAGTGAATAACCGGCGTTGCTATATTTTATCACCTACATGTTTTTCGCGTGGGCTTGGAAAATATTGAATGGAATAGCTTGGGGGCCTGGAGATAGAGTGAGATTTAAAAATGAGTGTTGCATTTAAAATGTGCACCACAGTACATTTCTATTCAGCGTCAGCTTCATTGGTCATGAGTGCGAGTGAGGCACACGTAGGCTCTGATGTTCCAGGACGAACGGAAAATGACGCCGGTGAAACAGCGCTAAAGGAACAATTGGTTACAGTTCACTCACATTTCATGCGCTTTCACACACATGAAGCATCCAGAATTAACACACTCCGATTGTAGCATGCCATGCTACAGATAATATATTAAAGCCACTGCAACTGTGCTGTGTGTTCCGAGAATGCTGGAGTGATTTCTAGAGCAGAAACTGTTATAGTTACATAAGCAAAGCAGGTGCCACTGTCATTTTACATCAGGGAAACAATCAAAGCGTGGGAGGAGTGGGGTCATGTACTTTAAAGGTAGAACATTTTCAGACGTTTGTATGTCTCTCTGTGTGCGCTTGTTAGCATTTTCCATGTAGGATAATCATTTACCCATTACACATTAGCAATAATCAGTCTAATGAGATCGAATAAAATTAATGGACTACCCCAGTGTTTATCAGTCTAATCTCTGTCTGTATTGTGTAATCAATTACCATTTACAAACATTTTGACATTTCCCTATTCTTAGAGAACAACAGAAAAGCTATTGACTCAAACTCTTATAGAAGAAGGCTAGGAACAAATGATATATTCCATGAATCACATTTGAAATGTACAACCTCATTTTTCAAGGTTAATGTAACGAGGCGAAAATCATTTGGGTATAAATGTGAGTGGACATAAGACAGCATATAAAATGGTGTCACAAAATTATATAATTATAATAAAATATATTTGCCTTTGGGATTGATGCCAGCAACACATTTAAAAAGTTGGGACAGGGTCATGTTTATCATTGTGTTCATCACCTCTCCACGTTACGTAGGCCTGCGGATACTGATGAGGTTAATTGCTGTAGATTTGAAAGCGAAACATCTCAATATACAATTTTGGTTGCTAAACAATTTGGGGTCTCCTTTGTCATATGTTTTGTTTCATAATGCACTAAATGTTTTGTGGGTGCAGTTAGTGCAGTTTTAATATACACTGCTCAAAAAAAATAAAGGGAACACTTAAACAACACAATATAACTCCAAGTACATCAAAATCTGTGAAATCAAACTGTCCACTTAGGAAACAACACTGATTGACAATCAGTTTCACATGCTGCTGTGCAAATGGAATAGACAACAGGTGGAAACTATTGGCAATTAGCAAGACACACTCAGTAAAGGAGTGGTTCTGCAGGTGGGGACCACTGACCACTTCTCAGTACCTATGCTTTCTGGCTGATGTTTTGGTCACTTTTGAATGTCGGTGGTGTTTTCACACTCGTGGTAGCATGAGACGGACTCTACAACCCACACAAGTGGCTCAGGTAGTGCAGCTCATCCAGAATGGCACATCAATGCGAGCTGTGGCAAGAAGGTTTGCCCATATTTAATGATTACTTTTAATATGACCATTGAATGATAACAGATCTGTGGAGGTATAGCCATTAATACCATTACTGGTCAGTTTAATTCAAATGAACAGAATTAAGGTAAAAGTCCAGTTTTTATCAATCTCATCTCATCCCTATCTGTCAAATCTGGATTAGGCCATAAAAAAAAACATTTTGATATATTTACATGTTAAAAAACAAACAAACACGGAAACCCTGTTTTTGGGCACTGATTTATAGCAATTGTATTTAATATTGATTTCCCTACTATTTAATCTAAATGTTGATTAATTTGATTAATTGGATAAAATTGTATAAGATGGTCAGAAGTTGAAACAGAAGTATAGTGGAACTTACAGTCTTATTCCACAGCTCAGAGTTCAGTATGTTGCAATGGATCGGGAGTCAGCCACTCAAGCTCTAAAACGGGAGCCTCTCTGTTGACTACATCCTGTAGGCAGTTGGTTTGAGTTGGCGTGCTGGTGCTTTTGGAACTGGAATAGACAGAGTAGAGCTGCATTTCACAGCTCTGATTGTAAAATCTCCAGCCAAGAAAAACTATTGTAGGAGTAGTGTCAATATGAACTCAGGCAGGAAATAATAGCATTCCAAAATGTCACTGACGTAAGAAAACCTTGCATCTCTGAAGCAGAAACTTTAAAATGTTCTTAACCAATTTTGTTAACTTAGAAAGGACTTCTGCTTAAGTTCTGCTTTTCAAAGTTTACTTGGTCTATGTGTCATAAAATACAAAGAATGTAAAGAGTGTAACGAATGTCTTTATAGGCAAAAGTTTTGAGCAGTAAAAGAATAATTAGGAAGTTCTGATATCCTAAATCAACTTATCAGACAGTAAGAGTCTATACTGTACTGCACTGAATTAACATAAAAACACAATAAACATTTGAAATATCTGTTCTGCTCTTCTGCTCTAACAATGTAAATTTCCTCATCTGGGATAATAAAAGCTTTTCTTAAAAACTGCCGTATATATACAATGTGCTGACATAAGCATGCTTTGTAGGAGTGCTCAGTGGATAGAGCAAATTGCTAGTCGTTATGTGTTGAGAAGTTGACAAATGGAGGATCATATTTATTATTTAGCACAAAATATAAAAACATAAGAAAATGCAAAGGAAAAGCAAAACATCAGGGCAGGCACTGAAGCAACGACAGAAAACTAGCTGTCCACCAGAGGTTGTAGGAAAGGGAGTATGTAACCTCTCTTCTAAAGGTTACACACTTCTGTTTTTAATTATACATTCAAACAGGTCACTGATGTCAAGCCCAACCTAGCAAACTACACAGCCCATGTGCCAAAATCCAATACTTTGGTATTGCTCATCTTCCATTATTAACAGTCACTTATGCTGCAAGAACCATACAAGCCCCTGTCAGGAGTCCAACAGACAGATTAAGTGGATAGTACAGCGCTGACATGCACTAGAAATAGTGCCTTGATGTCAAAATGCCTCGCTTCCTCATGTTTTTGAATTGCCAAACTGTAGCAAACTAAACCAGGGTCCTTTTAGAAGCTGAGACCTGCGACCTTTTTTTTTGTATACACCTGTCAAACAAAACTGATATTAAATATTTGACTGTCCCACATCTAACACGGTAAACACTACAGTCCATTTTTGTTCATCAAGGTACAGACAATGTTAGTGTAACCTGTTGTTAGTGTAATATGATGTTCGATGGAAAAGCTTATACAGTATTGCACTGTTTCATGTTTTACAATTGAGTCAATTCAACTTAAAAATGTATTTGCAGTAGATTGTGGTACAATGATGTTTCCTAATAACTTAATACAACCTATGAGGGTGCACCCCCCGACCCTCCCTCCCCCCACAAAAAAGCCCTATTTAGTACTTTATATTCTGAGATGTTAACACTATGTTAGTGGTACAGCGGGGCTCTTAAAACTGCCATTAATCCATAACCCAGTATGTGTATGGCTAGAAAACAAATCCTTCATTTATCATTTTCACAATGTTGTGAATGAAAGTGGTCTTCAATATAACATCCATCACCACTAGAGTACAAATTGCTCTGGGTATGTAGAAGAGGCATATAAACATGGCCTCAACATGAATCATCTGTTATTGAAGTTTTCAGTCCACAACATTGTTGGTGAAAAACTGTAAAAGGCAGTAAAAAATAAGAAGAAAATTTATTTAAGATAGAATTATGCAAAGGACGAAAGAAAATTTCAACCAAGCAAAGGTGAAATTATTGAACGAAAAATAAAATCATTCACAAGAAAGCTTTTTCTCATCCTTACAAAGGGTAGCAATAATTACAGAGGTGCTGTAAGCTTTACCCTTTAAGCCTGTCTAGAAATTGCCAGTTGGACTCAGTTAACTGTACCATGAGAGTTTTAAGTGAGAACCTATAATGGCCTGGTGGTTATAAAAGCAGACAATTCAGCCACCATCTACACTACATACATCTAAGTGCTCAACGTCATTAGGACTGTGGGAGCTGTCAGGAACATATATTTAGTGTTGTGAAGATTCAATTCCACCTCAAGGCTGAGGCAAGGCTTTCTATATTATGTTAAAGAACACAAAGTACTCTGCTGTCAGCATCTTCATCAGACGAGCCTTGACATCGCTTGTAACGGGAGTGTGATATATGTAGTGAATGAATGTTGATGCAGAATGTACATTGTTATGCCAAGGCTTAGGCAACCCTGGTCAAGTGACATGCTTTGTTGAGTTTCTAAAGTAAGTGAATGTCCTTTAAAGGAAACAGTCAGAAGTGTGTGGAAATCATTATCTGTAGCCCTATCTGTAAACATTTTTACATGGAAATGTTTACAGATAAGGTATTTGCCTGATCCATGTCTTACTATGCTCAGCATTACATATAAAACTCACATGTTCACTGGTGGTTATGCATAGTAAATGCAATGGCTATATTCGTGTTGATATTGCAACCTCGTGCTTCCATCCCTACCATTGTCACGAAATCTGATTCTCTGTAAAGTTTATCTACAGTGCATAATTTCATGTTACTTTGCCTACATTTTATATTCCTCAATTACCTTAAATTCTGTCACGAACTAAGCTTTATGAATGCAGAAGACTTAAACATATTTCATTTCTGGACCATTTCTAGATCATTCCATGGGTTTTATGGGTGTGTGCCCAGGTGTCCAAGCCATTGGGGCGACCTTGTAAGCAATTACAACAATATCTGACCAGCTGTTTTGTATTTCACTATCAGACAGGGTAGGGGTAATAATGGGATACTTGTAACAAAGTTACATAATAAGGTTCCATAATAATTCCTTTATGGTAGCCCGATTACAGGAATACCATAATGGTAATTACCAACAGGATTACATTTGAATGCAAAGTCATTGTCTTCTGCTAAAATTAGCCATTCAATCAGAAATATGTCACACGACTCTTGTAGATTAAAATTTGGGGGAAAAGTGGATGGCTGCTGATTCTGGAATCTTGATGAATGTCCCACCCAGCAGGTTAACAGTGTATTAATCTGACAATCTGTAGAATTTTTAGTAAGTATTTTATTTTTACTGTCAAAACTAAGATCTGCAGCATTTTACCAAAGATCCAAGATAGTCATGTACCCTGTCTTCACATATCGCCAGCTTATACAGCAGCAAATCTGGAAAAAAAACTCTTTATTTCCTGTTTGTTACTACATAGACTACTACAGTTTGACTAGACATATTTATGATAACCTTAAACTGATTAACCCCAACTAATTTCAGTACTTGTGCTGAAACAAGAAAAGAGAGAAGGAGAAAGTGTATATATGGTTTCTAGTAATTGCTGTAATTTTAAAATATTTGCAAGATGATAATACATATACATTTACATTATTTCTAACTAATAAAATCAGCTCCCATTTATTTTGCACTGATTTTTTTGAGCTGCTGAAATCACTTAATGATTATTAGGGTACATCTACAAATTGCATCCAAGCATGATGCAACTGTATGATATGTTATGTGATATTACAGGGATGACATTTAGCAGATACAACACAAATGATGGCCAGTTAGAGTTTTAGAGTGACCTCCATTCAAGATCATAATTGGTAAGGTCTCTATAAAGAAGAACTTTACTAAACTGATTTTTTTTTTGTCTTTTACACAGTAAATAAAAGATTTTTTTAACAAATAAAGCAACTAAAGAAAAGACCCAGTAAATCAGTATAGAGACCCATTACTACACTTTATTCATTGTTCTGAACTGTTCTACATTAATTGCTTGTTCAGCGAACATTTGGGCCAAAGAGCTGACAATTGATGATTCTGGCCTGTTTCCAGGGAAAAGACCCACACTTTATATCGGGCTGGCTATGTCCCTAATTGTGTACATTATTACTTTAACATTAAAAAAATGATGCATTATGTACTTTACTGATTCTATAAGGCAGTTTTATCATTCCGATGCACAGCAGGGATCAATACGCATTGCCGGCAAAGTAGCACATGGAGGTTAAATGGGCACAACCAGGTAAATTTAGTCAGTCCTGGCATTTGAACCTGCAACCTTCTGATAACTGTCTCATCGCTCCTACCACTAGGTTTACGTTATTTTCCCACTTATTACTAAGAAAACATGCATTTTATTAAGGTGGAAATAGTGCACATTTGAATAATGTAAAGTCAGCATATTCAGTGTAGATCATTTAAATAATCTACACTCTAGAATTCGTAACCTATGCATATTTCCTACAGTACAGGCAATATGCAGGGTTATATCCAACCCTAATACTTAAGTGAGTACTAAGGCAATAGTGATCCTTTTATTACAATAATTATCTGAACTTTTAGTTAAATATTTCATTAGCTTTACCTCCTTTTCATAAAGAGATCAAGGGTGCCATTCCTTACGCTAGAAATGTTTCCTCATTCAATAGCCAGTGAGTATGTGTACTGATGGGGTGAATAAAGTGGTTTATTTAGGTGACTATTTGTTTCCAGTATCTTAAAAAAACAAAAAATACGTGCATTTTCATAGAGCATCAAATGCATCTTCGCTCACTAATGCACACGTGAATAGAATGTAGAATAAAGCAATTCACTTCTAAAATGATTTTACTCCTGGTAAGGGATGTTGTTAGGCATTGCTAAGTGGCAAATTACACACACATACACACACACACACACACACACACACACACACACACACATACACACACAAAGACATTTGAATTTTCCTTAAACCAATTAAACCATATTCGTTAATTAAAATATACTTCCATTGATTTTTGTTCATTTGCAGCATTGCAGCAGTGTACATGCGGCTTGTGTCACATACTACCACCTGGAAATGGTATGTTGGTATCAGTAAGTTTTTCATTAGTATGAGTGAATAACTGCGGTATCAGTCTGATACCCCAAACCTATATGAGTATTCATGCATCCTTAGTAAACTGTGTTGTACATTATAGTAAAATTATAGTGTTCAACAATTTGAAAATATTAAAACCAATTAGAATTTAATACCATGCTGTGATACATACGCCGATACTTGTTTTCTTCTTCGTTAACATCACTTCAGTAATGTATGCAACTAAAAGACAATTAGGTATTATTTAATTCATAAGTAAACAAAAAATTAAATAGCAATGTAAAAAGATCTCAGTATGGAAAGATAAATGCAACTTGTTTAGAAAGAATGTCTTTTTTTATCAGGACAGCACATTTCAACCGGTTTATATCTAGGAAGCATAGCGGCCCACAGGAACACTATAATCAACTTTTTACAAACACCGCCTCTTAAGACACTGAAAAGCTGAGAACTGGGACCTGAAATAAGGTTCAATCACAGAATTTCCTGTGCTGCAGAAATGATTACAGGGCAAATGAGAATTTGAAAAGAGTCAAACGCTAAAACAGGCAAATTCTACTGACTGTACAAAAGGAGGTAAGCAAGCTTATCTGTTCATTGCAGACCTAGTACAGATAGAGCGTTCACATATGTCAAAATGGAGAATAAGGAAAAGCCTTTCAGGTATACACCAGACATGGTCAGCACCCCAAAAAAGGCTGCCTTACCTGAAACTGGTGGTGTTTTTAATCTTGCTACTCTGCTGTTTTTATTAGTCTCTGTTTGTTATAGGCAACTATTAGATTCTATTAGATTGACACCTAGATCCTTAAGTTTATTCTTACTTTTATTAAGTACAGGCCTACAGACAGTTAGAGGGTGCTTTACAGACCACGGGTGGTCTGGAGTCCATATACTATACTAAGGCATCATTAATTATAAGTGAATTATAATAATTCATACATATACATTATTTGTAACTAATGCATTCAGCCCCATTTTGTTCTCTGTGTTTTCTGTTAAATTATTGACTTTTTAATCTCATAGAATGAACTGACTTCTTTGAACTGCTAAAATTACTTGAGGAAGATTATAGTGCATCTACAAATTGCCTCCAAGCATGATGCACCAATATGATATGTTTATAAATGTGCTAAAAGCCATTTTAGGAAGTAGGGCCTATGCCTTCATTTGACAAAATCTTAGCACGCAGGAGAAATCCAAAATCCTAAATTCCAAAAATACTTAAAGTACATTAAAAGTACATCAAGAGACTATCAGTAGTGGATGACAAACAATAAAACCAATATATCAGCCTTTCACCCAAAACATGAACATATGCTTTATTAAAATGTTGGTTATGAACTGAATATATTATTATTATTATTATCAGTTGTAACATTCCAAAAACAATTCAGTTGAATCACCACTTCTTGGCTGATGCATTTGTACAGTCTTGGTAGAAAGTATTTACACTTAAGATTCGAGACTATCCCGTCATTTCTTTCCAAAGGAGCAGCAAATCAGGACAACGCACACACACGAACACAGATACACACATACATGTCTGTCTGCACCCACCAGTTCACAAAAATGAACTCCACACCTGTTTCCACGCCTGTCTGGATCGGCCAATCATACGCCTCCAGGCAGAGACCATATAAGGAGCATTCGGTGGTCCATTATCCAGCCGGAAGTGCGTGGGTGATTCACTGACACACACATACAGGGGGCCAGTCGTCACACATCAGTGTTACCATAGTAACGCAAAAGCTGGAGAGGACGCTTATAGAAAAATATGCGTCAGTTGCAGCGCAACAAAGTAACCGCACACGCAAACACCCACACAGGCGCTTACACCGCACACGCACAAATACAAGCTCAGACACAAACACATCAGTTAGACCTACTGTGGGATGGCATGTGAGTCATACACTTTATATAAAGAAATAATAGATATATAGATATATAGATAGATAGATAGATAGATAGATAGATAGACAAACACTGTTATTGATTACTGTGTGTGTATCTGTATGTGTGTGTGTGTGTGTGTGTGTGTGTGTGTGTGTGTGTGTGTGTGTGTGTGTGTGTGTGTGTGTGTGTGTGTGTATGTGCAGTCAAGTCTCACTGCTTCTATATTGCCGTAGAAGAAGTGTGCATTTAAAGAAATGGTTTTAGACTTAGACCTATGAGACTTTGACCTGTCAGTGTGGTCTAGGCCAGAGTATGCCTTAGTCTTAGCAGCATATTTGAACAGAAGCTCCAGTTCTTCAGGTTTTCTATGCAGGGGTATTTGTCCATGGGTCAAAAGGTCAGTTTTAGAAGCTGATTGCATGTTGAGGTCTGGGCTCTCAGGTGGCCAGTACTTTGTTCTGAGACTGACAGCAAACTTTTGTTCCCTTATTATTCTCAACAACAGCTATTTGACAAGCCTGCAGTGGACTAGCAGCCTGTTCAGGGTGTTTCCTGCCCTCCGGCCAATGAATGCTGGGACAGGCTCCAGCACCCATGTCCCACAAAGATAAAGCAGCTTAGAAGATGACTGACAAAGTAAGAGGTACTTTACAGCTACACATCTTTTCAGGCCTGTATAGAGTTCTTTTTACAGGCAAGGGTGGACAGACACACCTGAGGATTTTAGATTTAAAGCAAAAACTTAAGATTGATCACCTGTTTCATTTTTGGTGCACTATATCTTCCATGGTTGTTTGGTATCCAATTTTGAAAGTTTGGCAAACTGTAGATGATCTCATTTCCTCAGAAAATTACCTGAAAATGAGAGGCGAACTCTGACTCTGACTTTGGTACAATACTCTATGTTATATAATGACATAAGCAACCAAAGTGCACCAAATATTAATAACTCAGAATGTTACAAAACATGCAAGGCCTTTCTCACTAGTTATTGCTGTTGTTGTTATTTTCCAGGCAGGTAAAGGTAACCGTGTCATTGTTGTTGGTGAGAGTCAGAGAAAAAGAAAAGCATGTGTGTGTGAGAGAGAGAGAGAGAGATAGACAGAGAGAGAGGAAGAGAAAGAGAAGTAGTGTATCTGTGTGCAGGGGGCTGCCCTCTCTAATTCTCGCTGAATTAAATGTCAGTGCGCAGTGGGGGTGTTTTTAAACTCACAGCGGTGGGCCGCAGGAGGAAGGAAGGTGTCGGGGTCACAGAGCGTGCGCACGTGTGTGTGTCAGGGCTTTGTGTGCTGCAGCTGGACTCCCCAGGCCAGAGAAAAGGTCTGAACAGGGGCTCCAAAAGCAGAGACCTGCAGGAATCAATACAGCTGCGGGGGGCCATGCACTCATACACTCTCTCACACACATGCACCGACCATTTTTGCTCTCGCAGCTTCTATCTTGTTGCCCTCTCTGTCTCTGTCAGTCTCTCACTTACTCTCTCTTTTTCTCTCACAGACCCACATGCACAACTGTCCTCTGACGTATCTATACATAGTAATATGCTTCATATATTATTTCTCTGGGTATATGTGAACATACCCAAAATGTTTTGCTTATCTAAGTCAAGACAAGTAAAATAATATATATAAAAAATATATATTTATTTATTTATTTATTTTCTTCATTAAATTCAGCAAAATAAATGTGTGTTCTTGTAGAGCATCTTATTTACAAGATAGCAAGGGAACTTTAGCTTTAGAATATTACCCCATATAATTCACACATTAATGAAATTCCATGATTAAATAAATTCATTATTAGACATCAGCTTGATTTGTTTAGGCAATATTACATTATAATACCTGTTGTATTGTAACAATATTCCTATTTCAGTACCCCACTCATGATATTCTTGTATGACTCATTCACATACAAACATGATATGTACTCTATACCCTCAAGTAGTAGTACTCTTGTACATGTCTGTAAGTGTGCATGGTAACATGTTTCGAGGAAAAGCTCCATTCAGCAAAAGCTGTTCTGTATTCCTAACACCCGTACTAGAGGCATTTATAATTGAGATCTGATTGATTGATGCTGATTATTTTAATAGCCAGTCATATGAGAACAGCCTTACAGTATATAATACATTACAAAAAGTGCCTCATGCTTTAAATTGTATTGGCTTTTGTCTCTAATCCATGATGGACTTTATAAGCACTGGAATAAATCGTTTCATCAGCCAAGCTTTAATAAAGCTGCCGGGTTTCACGAACAATAACGGCAGCAATAAACCTTGTACACCTAAGGCATACTGTGCAGACTTACAATATTCAACGCACACACTCGAATACATAAATAACCTCACAGGCATCATCTGTCATTTCAATGGAAACACAAAGCCTGCCCCCGTACTTGTCAATACGCACACACATGCACAGAGTCGCACAATACGCTTAAAGTGGTCTCCAGAGAGTGTAAATTGTAAAGCTGCCATGTTATTTGGTGTGTACCGGCTAGAATGTCAGGCCCCATTGCACATGCACACTCTAACACAGCTCTAAACTATTATACACACGACCACAACCAGGCTTTTACGAGAGGATTATCAATACCGCAGGAAGTATATTTTCCAAGTGACCAATTATAAATTTCTGCCATTTATTTCCAATAACTTGCCAATTTAGCAGCAACAATTACCTTGCACTTTCACTCACTGGACACTCTATTGGAAATGCTAATCTTGTCCTTTCAATAACTGGACACCTTATTAGATGCATGTTTTTTTGTATTCCACTCAATGGACACTTTATTAGAACCCTGTGCTGTATACTTCCACTCGCTGACCACTTTATTAGAAACACCTAACTTGTACTCCCTCTCATTGGCTACTCTTTTAAACACACTTATGGTGTACTTCCACTCTCTGGCCATTTATTAGAAACCCCTACGCTGTGCTTCCTTTCAATGGCCCTTTTATTTGAAATCCCTATCCTTGTATTTTCACTCACTTTATTAGAAACACAAAACTTGTAATTCTGCTCACTGACCACTTTATTAAGGACCCCTACCTTATACTTCCACTCACTATTCACTTTATTAAAAACGCTTACTCTGTACCTGCATAAATAGACACTTATCTGTATTCCTATGTTCCAGGGCTGGTTGAGCTACAAGGCACAAATTTCTGCGCTTTAGTATGTTTTATTAGGGGTGTAAGAAAATATCGATACACTTGAAAATCACGATATTATGATTGGTGATACTGTATCGATTCTCAAAAATACAGTATTGATTGATCACTAGAATACACTTGAAGATATGCGGCAGATGATCATGTTGTGTGGTGTTTTAACTCCTGACATCTAGATGGCAGACTGGGTTTTATTTTGTGTTGTATTCAACATTTCGACCGTGAGATAGCAGTGTTGTGATCTAGCTTAAACTAACAGACTCTTGTACAGGCCACACCGAATTAGCATTAGCAAACCTAGCTGGCTGGCGTATAGCCCAGTCGTTTCCACCAATAGCCAAACCTAAAAGCATACCAAGCTGAAATGTGGGCTCATTCTGGCTTCCACAATGAAGAAGCGTCAACCAAGATCGAAAAAAGTCATGCCGTTTGTTAAATGTTCCATGCAAAAATCAAATATTTGGGAAACGCAACGAATCTGAAAGCACACTTGTTATATATCATTACGCATCTTTTGGAGGAGAGTTTTAGGAACAATTAACATGAAACTTCATTTCACTACAGCACTTCTAACATTCTCTATACAGCTTCAGGAAGGATAGGCTTGTGGTAATGTAACTGAGGTTGTATGTGTGGTTGGGCATGCTCGTCTTTCTGTTCCTAAATGTGTGTGTGTCTGTGTCTGTGTGTGTGCACCAGAAGCAGACAGCACCTGCATGGATTAGAGCATTTCCCCAAATCAACTAATTACAGCAGGCTTTTCTGTTCTCTGCTGTAATTAAATCAAATGATCACACGCGTATATGAGAGCAGCAGCAGCGCTTTCCCGAATAATGACCAAAAACAACAGCATCAGCAACACACACACCTGTTACACAAACGCCAAGATAAACACGTGGAGCTGTAATGTTACACGTACACACTAAAAGGTATTCTCAGCTTAACACCAGCCTTAACTTCAGCGCCCATAAGATCAGAAAACAAGAATTACATTCAGCCTGAAGGAAAAGACAGAAGCACCAGATGCTACGCTTGAAGGAAATAAATAAAAAACATTCAAACTGTTGGGTAGTCTGTAGTTCATATAGCATGTACAGCTAGTTATTCTGCTGGAGATTCATTAAAGAATGTGATTTATAATTCACTAAGACGTCTGTACAATTGACATTCAATTTAAGCTATTTTGTTAGCAACTTTGCCCAGAAAGCTTGAAATCTTGTTATATTGACTTCTACTGTAAGTTAATTTTAAGGGGTTTAAAGTAACTGCATTATTCCATGAGTGCTGTTTTATAGATCAATGTCATAATTTCTATTCTAAATTAAAGCATTAAGATAAAAAAGGAAACCTTTTATGAGTGGCCATGTCTAAACTTTTTACTGGTACTGTACATGCTATTCAAACTAAACACAGACTAAACAGAGGTTCACCTCTTTCTTTAAACTTGGCCTTCTTCCTCATAGCCTTCTTGTCCTGCCCTTCAGACTGAAGGTTTCTCTGTAATGAAAGGTTTATCTTCTGAGGCCAGATCAAACCTGTCGTGCTGTGAGATGTAAAAAAACAGGCCTGAATTTTTTTTCTTCCTCAGAAAGAAATTGTATTACTCGTCTTTATTCTGGGGTCCAAAGCCAGTCACAAGACAGTTAAGGGTGAGTCAAGTCACAAGGCGGTCACCATACAAGTTAATTCCGAGTAGTTGTCTTGAATCCCATATCTGGCCTGAGCCTTTTACTTTATCTAACTCAAACTGCAGATTTTAAGGGGAAAACTTGCAGAGCACATTTTTTGTCTGTCTAAAGCTACACACATAATGTAGATAATGTAAAAATTTCAGTAAACAGAATTAATGCTTACAATGGTTCTCAAACTCAAGCTAAAACTGTGTTTGGCCTGTGTCTTTCATGAATAGCAATGATCAGTAGATTGCAGTTCATGCTATTGGTGGATAAACAGCACTGTTCAAATGCTATAGGCTAATTTCATAGATCCTGTGTAAGCCTAAGGGTAGACTAAATGTAATTTATAATGATTTACAGACGTAATTCAGCCGTTCCGGAAGTGCTAGATACATAATCGACTACAAGTACAAGTGGTAGCCTGTCTAATGTGTTTCAGTCAGATGTTAGAAAAGGAAAACAGTGGTGGCAGCTTTATTTCAGGAGGCGTTACTGAACAACAAAAAAAAAGGCTTCAAAGTAAAACATACTGTGGCATCATGTGTGGTCAGTTTGGTATGATATAGGACATACAAGTGTTTATTCTCCAAGACAACTTATGTGCTTACATACAGTACTTGGTGAAATAAAGAGATTCTGACTCGTGGAGTTAAGGAGAAGGCCATCATTTCTCCTCCGAAATTGCTCTTTTTATTTAGAACAGGCTAAAAAGACACTCAGCTGCAGAGAAAACAGCAGGGAGGTCACCTCGAACAATAATAGGCCCACTGAAGGTGACCACCCCAACACATACTCACACACAAACCCATACACATGACGTACATTAAAATATATAGCACAAAAACACATGTCAAGTAACATAACGACGTAGTAAAAAGAACAACAGATACAACAAATAACATCCCTTTCTATGCCAGGAGAGCGGGATAAGCCAGTGCAACTCTGAATACTGCTCCCTAAAGCTCCTTTTCAGAAACCCGAGCAAGACGCCTCCATATGTTCATTTCTGCTGCAAGCTATAAATAAAACTTACAGGATGTCCATTACAAGCTTCATACACACTCATCTTCAAAGATAAGTTGCTCCTAAAAGGAAGGGTCGGCTTGAAATGCTATTCAGAAGGAAGATAAAGGTTACCAGGAACAATAAATGTTAGATGATAAATTTAAACTGATATGGGCAATTTTGTTTAAAGTATTATAGATAACCTGCTGCTATTCAAAGTCTCTCCATGACAGTCAGACATGACACCATTGCATTGGTATTAAGGGCAGTTGCTGCAACCGTCTGTGAGCATTTAATCCTGTGTTGTGCAGCTGTGTGCCAATGGTGCTGGCACTAACACAATGACTCAAGGAGGGTGACACTGCTCGCTAACTGGCCGTAATTGCGGCTGGTGGGTCAATAAGGTACAGCAATACATCACTACGATGCAAGAAAGATGAGCACCACGTCTTTGCTTACATCACAAGTGCAGCCGAGCGTTAAATTTGAATCATTCACATGTCTCACAATGTCAAACCTACCCACCGAGTTTCATTCCTGTCAGTTAATCCCTTCTGTCCTCTTTTGATGATGAGTGTATCCGGGTTAAATCTAAACCAGCCCAAAGAGATGTACATGTGGCAATAATGTCTCAGCAGAACAGAACAGAACAGAACAGAACTAATCAATAGGTTACAATGCATGTGTCTATAAGCAGCTGATAATATCAGAAATCAAAATTATTATATCCATGACAAAATAATGCATGGAATTATGTAGAGCCAACAGGAAGGCATGTGTGCTATGTGTCAGCGAGTTGCAGTAGAGAGTCGTAATTCAGAGATTGCAGGGTGGGAGAAGTAAAGACACGATAACACACAGTACAGCTATTGATAGGGCCACTCCCGAGACATTTGCAACAGCTATAAATAGCAGTAAAGATGTGCAGGGAGATTGATTTGGCAGGTTTAAACAGGGCTTTATAGGCTCTTCCAATGATTCTGAAATGAATCTGTTGGCGGCGGCAGTGGGGGATTTTTGTAGACAGAGAAAAAGGTGCCGTCACACACCCTGACTCCATCTGGGATGCTGGTGAAAAACTGCAGCGAACGGCAGGCTTCTGCTGAGATAAGTCTGTGAGGAAGATGAGATACACCATCTTTGCATGTTGACAACTGTCACCGAGGGTGTTCAGGTAAGGAAGCATCTAGAGGAATCTTGCTCGAGTGGGGTTCAGATATAAATAGTCAGAATAAACACGGAGAGAGTTGCTGTAAGGACATCGAGTCAATACACATTTTTCATTATAAAGGTTAAACGATGTACACTCACTGGCCACTTTATTAGAAACACTCATCTACCTTCTACTTCCATTCACTACTCACTGGCCACTTTATTAGAAACACTCATCTACCTTCTACTTCTATTCACGACTCACTGGCCACTTTATTAGAAACACTCATTTACCTTCTACTTCTATTCACTACTCACTGGCCACTTTATTAGAAACACTCATTTACCTTCTACTTCTATCCACTACTCACTGGCCACTTTATTAGAAACACTCATTTACCTTCTACTTCTATTCACAACTCACTGGCCACTTTATTAGAAACACTCATCTACCTTCTACTTCTATTAACTACTCGCTGGCCACTTTATTAGAAACACTCATCTACCTTCTACTTCTATTAACTACTTGCTGGCCACTTTATTAGAAACACTCATCTACCTTCTACTTCCATTCACTACTTACTGGCCACTTTATTAGAAACACTCATCTACCTTCTACTTCCATTCACTACTCACTGGCCACTTTATTAGAAACACTTATTCACCTTCTACTTCTATTAACTACTCGCTGGCCACTTTATTAGAAACACTCATTTACCTTCTACTTCTATTCACTACTCACTGGCCACTTTATTAGAAACACTCATTTACCTTCTACTTCTATTCACTACTCACTGGCCACTTTATTAGAAACACTCATCTACCTTCTACTTCTATTCACTACTCACTGGCCACTTTATTAGAAACACTCATTTACCTTCTACTTCTATTCACTACTCGCTGGCCACTTTATCAGAAACACCTACCTTGTACTTCCACTCACTGACCACTTCGTTAGGAACCCCTACCTACCTTGTTACTCCACTCACTGGCAACATTATAAGAAACATCTACCTTGTACTTCTACTTACTGGCCACTTTATTAGAAACACCAGTGTTTTACTGCACTTACTGGCCACTGTATTAGAAACCCCCTAATTACTATGTACTTACACTTACTGCCCACTTTATTAGAAACCCCTTCTTATCTAGTATCTTCCATTTACTGAACACTGTACAAACCCCTTACCACCTTGTACTCCTCTTAATCTTGCATCTCCACCACATAGGACTCCAAGCACAGACAGCGTCCATCAGTTGCTGAAATTTATCAACCCTCCTCTACTCTAATCATCATTGGTCAGCTTCTAACAAGAGGAATGCTGTTGTCTGCTAATATTGCAAGGTTTCTGACACACACCATTGTCAGTGCTAGGTTGAGAGTGGTCCTCCTCTTTGAGAACTGTCTAAGTATCTAGCAAAAAGCAGTTCTGTGCTCAATGGACAACTGATCATTGATGAATGACAAGAGGATGGCAAACACAACCTAGTCAGCACAAATGGGCTACAGTGTCTAACTATACACTAAGAAGGTGGAAATACAAAGAAAGGAATTCTGCGGTAGTGGTCAGGGAATGCATGGTTCCCTCTAGTGGAACACACTAGTTCTGGTTTAAGCATGCATCAAGCAGAAGCCCAATGCACTTTCTCTTACTGCATACTTTTGAAAGATTCTGAGCAATGTTGTGAACTGTGATGATATTTTATCAGAATTTGAAACTTGAACTTCCTGTTGTAAGTAGTTTTTGGGTTTGTAGTTGTTGTATCATGTGTGTCCGTGTACCATGTTTAATGTCAAAACTAAAAAAAAGTGGTAAAGACATGAACCTATTACTACTCAATGCAAATTGAATGTAAATGTAATTCACTGCTTAAGTCCCTATGTAATTAAATGCATGATTACATATCTGCATTTGAATAGAATACCAAATGAAAGCAATAACTCTTGGCACCGAAGGGTTAAATGTTAAGCTGAAATAACAGTTGGGTGAATAACGCTGTGGGCATGAAAATCTCTCCTTTTCATCCGTTTTTTTTTTTTTACTGGAGCCTGCAAATAAACCCATTTACTCCGACTAACCCTCCTCCCTCTCTTGCTGTCGCCGTCTCTCTCTGGCTCTGTCAGTGCCGGAGTCACTCCCACTTTAATTTGCACCCGTCACTGAAGGCCTACAGGGAGCGCCGATCCTGCTCGCTGAAATACGGTGCATCCGGTCCCGCCGGGGCCCCGCAGAGCACCACGGACAGGGAAAAAAGCGAGAGGAAGAAAGAAGGACAAAATTACTGAGGAGCCTTAGAGAGTCTCTGTAGTCGTTGAACGCCCTCACCACAACCCTCTGAGGCTCCACGGCTACAACTCTCTGAGAGATACACGACTACAGGAGGATGGAGGGGAAAAAAGAAGAGAGCGAAAAGCCCAGGACAGAGAGTGGACATGGAGACATGGGGCATAATCTACGCCAAGAGCACCGCTAGCTGTGGCAATTGCTGTAACATAGCCAGGCGACTATGTGGAAAACACTCAAATGGAATTCCACTTAAACTGTCGGCATTTTTGAAAGGTTAAGGTTTTCACATGGTTCCGTGTGAAAAACAGTTTTCTGGAGAAACTTAAGGAATCAGAATCATTTACAGTGGGCATGACTGGAACCATATTGTCTGAGAAATGTAATGCCTCTCTTTTGGAAATGTTATTACAGGAAATGGTAGTAAATACGCTAATGCTTGACCACACATTCACAGTAGGAGCCTCTGAAGTTTATCTCTTATGGTGTTGTGCTTAAGGCTGCTCTTGTTGTTGTGTATGGGCCTGTGCAGTTTCTTAAGGGAAATGTATTATTGTATTTGAACCCCAATTTCTACATTTACATTTTCATTTTGTGTTTGATACTATTGAGAATAGTATAAACAAACTTGCTAGCAGGAACAAGAAGTTGGTTGTAGAGGCTGTGGACCTTAGACCCCAGATGCCTACAATTAGGCTGAGGTTTGTTTGTTTGAGCCAATCATTTGATTGCGACTTCACCCCCTCATAGTTCATTTGCATAAGAAATAAAACATACTCCCATTGGAAATGATTGGCCACTCCGTGGCTAGTGCAAATGTACATGGAGGCACCCAGTAGAGGGTTGGGCCCTAAATGACATGGCATGAAATCAAGGCTGAAAGATCATTTGGCCAAAATAGTCCTGAAAAATACTGAAGAGATTTAGCGCTATGAAATTTCGGAAGGCATGTGGGGTCCCTGGTTGTTTTTGGATATTAAATGAATGACTGGGTGAGAGCAGGCTGGGCACAAAAATGTAGCTTTATGTAATAAAAAAAATGAAATCACATTCATCTGCCATCACACCCACCTACGATTGTGGGAAAACACTTGAGATGAATCAAAGACCCTCTAAGAGACTGGATTACCTTCATGAAATTGGCCTTCATTTCAAGCAAACACTTTAAATAAGTTTAGTAACGAATGCAAACACCAACTTAGCAAACGCAATATGTATAGAGACAGATGGGGCAGAGCATGGTCTTGTGAGACTCTTGGACACCAGCATCTTAGGAGGCCACCAGGACTCTTACCATAACACTAATCAGTACTTCAGTGAGATTAAACAGTGCTTACTAATGTGCAATATTCTGGTGTGTCCACATAGTCCAACAGTTTGTACCTGTTCTGTTACTGTCCTAAAAGTTGAACTTGGAAATGACGTCTCTTTAGAGAAGCCTCTTCATGTAGAAACACATATATTACTGGACTCATCAAAGACTGAATGGTAGCTACAAAACCAGCCTGAACACAGATCCTATTTATTGCTCTATTAACACCTTTAGTCATGTGTGTTCTGAGGTGTGGCCATATGACAGAAATATAATATTAAGATACATCAAGAGTATATGTGTAATATCACTATTCTTTTTTCAGATGTATCATCAGTTAGAACTGGTAGGTGTAAGTCTGCAAATGACTTCCAGAAGCATCAGTTTAGCTGTTCAAACTTTGCTACTGCAGCAGTGCAATGTGTGAGTTTGAAAAGTACAGAGCTCCAGGTCTCCCTGAGATCCCTCCGCTGAAACTGATCACGGTTATATTGTGCTCGTTCAGAAGCGTGTAGGCTGCAGAGAGTACATGAAGTACAAGATGGCAGAAACAAACGCTTCGTTCCGGAAACACCCCCATTTCTTTCAGCCTTTCTTTTTTTTCCTTCATCAAACACGAGGGAAACATAGAAAGAGTGCTGGAACAACGGAGGTAGGAAAGCGAACGGAACAGACAGCCCCCCGCAGAGCTCAGGAAAAAAGAAAAAGAGAGAAAGGAAAGACAAAAAAGCCATCTCTCCATCCTTCAATCTCTTCTTTCTCTCTCTCTCTGTCTCTTTTATTTCTCCATCTTTCTGTCTCTCCATCACTCTACCCTCCCTCTTATACCTCCCACTCTATCTTTCATACTCTCATTTCCTTTTCCTCTCGCATCTTCCCTTTTTCGCACCTGCCCACTCTCTCTTTCTTTCTTTTTCTTTGTTTCTCTTTCAACCTGTTTCTATCTATCTCTCTGTATATTTTTCTTTTCTCTCTTTTTATTTCATCACTCTTTTCTCTCTTTTTTGTTCAGTCTTTTATTTCACCTCTCTCACCCTTTCACCTCTCACCTTTTTTCTTTCTCCTCCACTTCCCTTTTTCTTTTTCTCTCTTTTGCTTTTTGTTCTCCCTTTCTTCTGTTCCTGTTGTGTCTCTCACGTTTTCTCTCTCTCCCTCCTGTTTTTGCTTTTTGTCTTGCTCCATCCATCTTTATTTTTGCTGACACTTTCTCTTTTGCACCCTTGCTTTCTTGTTTTCTCTTTTTCTCTCCATTTCTCCCCTACTCTTCCTCCTTTCTCTTTTACAACCTTCTTTGTCTCTTGCTGTCTTTCTCCTCCTTCTCTCATACTCCCTTTTCTCATTCCTATTCTCTCTTTCACTCTCTCCTCCTCCTCTTTCTCCTCCTCCTCCGTCTCCCTCTTTCTCTCTCTCTCTGTTCTCTGTCTTGAGCAGGTGTAGGTGGGAGTCGACGTGAAATGTCTCGATTTTTTTTCACACCGCTGATTCCGTGCGTCTCAGCCAATCTCCTCATTTGCACATTTCGCCATTTCCCTCCAAACATGCTAATTACGAACTCTCACTGACGTGAGTGAGGTTTAAAGGCTAATTAGCATAAAATCCTACATGTTGTATTTTTACCTTCCTAATCAACACCCTCACACAGATACATTTTTAGACGTGGGAGAAGGAAAAGAGAGAGAAAGGGAGAGAGAGAAAGAGAGAGAGCAAGGAGAGAAGCAGGCTCTGATGCAACTAAATGAGATTGAAAATTCTGAGAGAGAAATGATGTCTAAAAGCGCAAGGGACGTTTTCCTCAAAATATTGTTGTGGCTGTTGTTTTCCCTCCTTTCTGTCAAACCCCACACATTCTCTACAAACAACCAAAAACCAGAGAAACACTGACTCACAAGCACTGGTCTTGTAATTATGAACTGCTTTACGGCTCCAAGAGATTCAAAGTCTTATTTTCCCAATATATCCCCATATACAGTGGGGAAAATAAGTATTTAGTCAGTCACCAATTGTGCAAGTTGTCCCACTTAAAAAGATGAGAGAGGCCTGTAATTGACATCATAGGTAGACCTCAACTATGAGAGACAAAATGTGGAAAAAAATTGAGAAAGTCATTTTGTCTGATTTTTAAAGAATTTATTTGCAAATAATGGTGGAAAATAAGTATTTGGTCAATAACAAAAGTTCATCTCAATACTTTGTTGTATATCCTTTGTTGGCAATGACAGAGGTCAAACGTTTTCTGTAAGTCTTCACAAGGTTGGCACACACTGTTGCTGGTATGTTGGCCCATTCCTCCATGCAGATCTCCTCTAGAGCAGAAACACTTACAACTCCCTCCAAAGGTTTTCGATGGGGTTGAGATCGGGAGACTGGCTAGGCCACTCCAACTTTGAAATGTTTCTTACGAAGCCACTCCTTTGTTGCCCTGGCAGTGTGCTTGGGATCATTGTCATGCTGAAAGACCACAGCCACGTTTTCATCTTCATTGCCCTTGCTGAAAGGAGGTTTGCACCCAAAATCTCACAATACATGGCCCCCATTCATTCTTTTCATGTACACGGACCAGTCGTCCTGGTCCCTTTGCAGAGAAACAAGCCCCAAAGCATGATGTTGCCACCCCCATGCTTCACAGTTGGTATGGTGTTCTTTGGATTGCAACACCGCATTCACTTTCCTCCAAACACGACGAGTTGTGTTTTTACCAAATAGTTCTACTTTGGTTTCATCTGACCAATGACATTCTCCCAATACTCTTCTGGAACATCCAAATGCTCTCTAGCAAACTTCAGACGTGCCTCTGATATGGACTGGCTTAAGCAGGGGGACACGTTCTTGCAAGATCTGAGTCCCTGGCGTCGTAGTGTGTTGCTGATGGTAGCCTTTGTAACGTTGGTCCCAGCTTCCTGCAGGTCATTCACTAGATCCCCCCTTGTGGTTCTGGGATTTTTTCCTTACCGTTCTTGTGATCATTTTGACCCCCCACGGGCTGAGATCTTGCGTGGAGCCCCAGATCGAGGGAGATTAGTAGTGGTCTTGTAGGTCTTCCATTTTCTGATTATTGCTCCCACAGTAGATTTCTTCACATCAAGTTGCTTGCCTATTGCAGATTCAGTCTTCCCAAACAATTCGGTTTCTGGTGTCCTCCGACAGCTGCTTCACCATAGTGGATTTGGAGTGTGAGTGTTTGAGGTTGTAGGCAGGTGTCTTTTATACTGTTAACGACTTCAAACAGGTGCCATTAATACAGGTGAGTGGGGGAAAGAGGGAGCTCTTAAAAAAGAAGTTACAGGTCTGTGACAGCCAGAAAATCTTGCTTGTTTGTTATTGACAAATACTTATTTTCCAATTATTTGCAAATAAATTCTTTAAAAAATCAGACAAAATGACTTTCTCAATTTTTTTCCACATTTTGTCTCTCATAGTTGAGGTCTACCTATGATGTCAATTACAGGCCTCTCTCATCTTTTTAAGTGGGACAACTTGCACAATTGGTGACTGACTAAATACTTATTTTCCCCACTGTATAAGGACAATGTAATTGTGCTGTCCATAACATAAAAACACTTAGCTTTTTTTAAAATACTCATAATGCAGCCATTAAAGCAGCACAGAAACTCAAAACAATATAGAAAATTGTTTGCAAATAATTGCTGGAAACAGGTTATGGAAATCTGTTATGCACCTTGTGCTCTCAGAGCATCTCTCGTTTTGTGCCAAATGTGCTTCAGAATTAGATCAAATTCCACTTTTTTTGTGGGGTGGCGGGGTACATTTTCCAATGATTTCTATTTAGCAATTTCATTGACAATTCACACCTTTTAACAGCAAAAAAAAAAAAAAATGGACACAACCACACTTTACTGCACCCACTACCAGTGGGCTATCTGCACTGTCCCCTCCCTGTACTTATTGTTTGCTGTTTCATATATTGTAAATTGTCTTGTGTATTTATTGTATTTATTGTTCTATGTAGCACCTTGGTCCTGGAAGAACACTGTTTCGTTTCACTGTGTACTGTACACCACTGTATATGTTTGAAATGACAATAAAAACTACTTGACTTGACTTGACTCCTATTAATCATCACACAGTGCTACAACACAACATTGGAAGAGAACACTAACTGCCAATTCTCCCAGTCAAAGTTTCGTTAATTCAAGTAAGCTACACATAAATGGAATATGTTTTGGTGACATGTTACATACTAAACAGATCAGACAAGCACACAGACTGTTTTCCCATGTGGTTAATAAGGACTACAGCTCCGTGGAAAAGCTGTTAGCGTGTCTTGTTGCACTGGTTTTGATGACCTTAAATCTTCTATCAGATGGAAATCTCTAGAAGATGTGATGTCCAGGATAAGAGGCGCCAACTATACTTTAACCAGTGCGCTTCATCATCCTGCTGTCCTAGATGACCTTCTCTGCTGTCCTGATTGAAGTGAAGGAACCAAACCAAATGGTCATGGTTGATGTGAGGATGAGCTTGATGACTGTTGTGTAGGACTTGATCATCAGGGTATTTGGTATCATTGGGTTGAGTTTCTTTAGTTTTTTAGGAAGAATTTTTAGGAATAAGTTTTTGAGGCAGCATCCTAAACCACCCAGAGAGAACGAGAGACGAATAATGTTCTGGATCTTATTTTGGTGATGAGCCAGTTCAGGTCAGTTTTAGGGTCTAAATTTACATTTCTAAATAAACAGACCTGGCTTTGGTTGGGCTTGATGAAATTTTAAGGCCTCTAATAGAGAGTAGGCACCTTTTTTACGGTGCTCCCGACCAAATTTACACTGCATATATCTCATTACTGTGATGTCAGCCCTCAAACTTTCAGGTGTTTAAAAACCTCATTCGCATTTGTTAAAAACCTCAGGCATTATGTTGACCATTATATACCATACTATTAACAAAGTACAATATTTGGTGGAAAAACTCTTTACTTTCTTACATTTTTCTTGAGAATTAACCGTGAAATTCAAACACAAAAGGTGACATGGCATCCCTGAGTGACAGTCAGTATACATAAAACTATACGTGCTGACATATCAGCCTATATTCCTTTTGCTCTCACTGTGTAGCTGTATGAAGGCTAACATATTGGGCGGCACCTGGTGAAGCCAGGGGGTCTCTATAGATGCCATGCCCAGGCAGAAAGAACCACAGATGGGTAGAGCTCCAGGGAAGAGGAGCTAGGGCCTGAAGCTGCGAAGCGAAGGAGGTTAACGCCCCAGGACAAGTCTGGTGGGCGAGCTGGGGGCTTATGGAGGAGATACCATATGCTTTCCCCTGACCTTAGCCAATTATACAGTATAAGCTGTATGTAACTGTGTTTGTGGTTTGCTCTAAAGCGTCTAAACGTTGGCAGATGCTGCAAGATGCAGAACTACTGTATTAACCCCTTAATGATGATGCAAAAAAACAGCTGCACTCAGTGACTTAAGTTCTCCTGAATGTCTTACTATAATTGTATAGACTGTTGTTTATGTCATATACGTTACTTTATCACAATGTTCAGATTTTTGTGTCTATTAAATATATAGACTTTTTTACCACATCCATACAAAAAAGATTTGTATAGTGCTTCACAACACACAGGCATAGATCTGACTTAATGAGGCCATTTAAGACTATGTTTAGTTTTGATCAGTTAGCTCTGCTCATCTTGTTCCATTATATGGTCCTTGGTAGGTAGGGGTGTTAAGGGCACCACAGCATCCCCTGATTTCAGGACTGCAACTGTAAAACAAATAATAATAGACTAATAATTAAATGCCCAGAAATGTATTATAGTTTGGGCACTTGTCACTGAAGATGACCTGCTGCCATTCTGAGTGACTCTATGACAGTGTGGCACGACACCATTGCAGGCTGTGGTGATGCAGATGTGGTGTTAAGAGCATTCGTTGTGACAGTCTGTGTGCATGTAGTCTTGCGTCATGCGTCCATCTGCCAGTGGTGCTGAAACCAACTGGACGACTCATGGATGACATCACTGCTTGCTGAATGGGCCAGAAATGTACAGTGATAAGGCCCGTCCCTGCTAACGTCACCATGCGTGGCCGGACATGAGACCTGAATCATTCACAGGTTTTACAGTATCAAACCTACCCACAGAGATCCGTTGCTGTCAGTTGATTCCTTCTGGATGCAACTATCAACTATCGATGAGTGTAAACAAATATTTGTGTTGTAGACACTGTGACCTCTGGTGCCCATCCCCACCACTGTAAAGAAATCCCAGTCTATTAGTTTCTCTACAGTGCAGCATTTCACAACAGATCACCCTGACTGGACTTGAAATATCTCTTCTGATCAGCTAATTCTTTGTGTATGTGTGTGTGTGTGTGAAGGTGCCAGCCACCTCCTGCAGATCAGACAGGTTTTTGATCCCTCTGCTACTCCTTTCTTTCTGTGCCTCGACGAAGATTAGCTTTGCCTTTATGACCAGGAAGAATGACCCCTAAGGGAGATATAATGGACAACGAGCACACACAAACATGCTCACGCACACACAAACACACCATCTCATTTCAGTATGCCCCTTGAAGCAGGAGTGTACAAAGAGGTGCAATTACACCCCTGACACACAGACAGACACAAGCACACACACATGCATGGACACATGCACACTACTGGAGATTCCAATGCCTTCATACTCCAGATATATGGGAGATGGGTTGGGGGCGTGGCTTTGTGCAGGTATATGGGATGTGGGACTGAGATAATGATTCAGGAATGTTTACCTGCCTGTTACTGGTAATAACAGTACAGGAAAAAATATATAAAATAATTAAGCTTTAAAATATGTTTTATTGGCATAATTGTGCAAAAGTCAGATACCATCCTTCAAATATTAAATTTAATAACTACAGTTATTCACTATTCAGCATCAGGGAAAAGACAGAAAAACATACAGTTGAAAAAAAGTTACACAAAAGTCTCAACAATCAAACATAATCAATTTTTAATTATATAATGTGTCCACTGCATGTTTACTGCAGCTTCCATTCTTTTAAGGAGACTTTCAGTAAAGAATTCTGATATTTCTAATACCTTAATATTTATCTTAGAAGCTCATTGTATTTTCTACTTCTCACGATCCACAAAATCCCAAACACATTCCGTGATACAGAGGTCCTGACTCTGGGGTGGCCAGCTTATTTGATTGATTTGATTTTCTTTTCTCAGTAACAGCTTTTTGACAACTACACATAATTTCAGGCTTATAGTGTTAAGATGGAGAGAAACACCTGTGGAGCTGTTCAGATCTGAAACAAGAGTGGACCTTTTGTTTTCTTCTCCCTCTCGAAGATGAAAGCTTTAAGTACTGTTCATCTAATGGAACCCAGCTGCATTATATTATGCTAGGCTAGAATCTGTAGATCTCTTGTTAAAATACAGTTTTAAATACAGCAACTTGTTTAGCAGAATACACCAGACAGTGCTCACCAGAGACCTGTAGATTAATTATTGAGCAGAAAGCAATGTTGATGGTAATATGGGGGCTACTGAATTGGTAGTTGTTATTACTAGGTAGTGTTTTCCTCAAAGCACTGAACTGAACTGTCTTATGGTTTTGGGTTAGCGTCAGTTCAGAATGTTCAAAAATGTGCTGACGCTTCACTTGGCTTGGTGTACGCATGTGCTCACCTTCACCCTCCTAGCTTGGTAGCATCCTGTAATTGAGAGAGATCTAAGCAGTGGGTGAATTTAACAATGACACAATTTGGGGGAAAATGTGGGTAAAATTATTTATATACAAATAACTGAAAAAGCATTAAGATGAAGAGTTCTTTATTGCCCGGTCGTGCCATCTGACATTTAAGGAAATAAGAATTTGAGTTTTGAATGCTTTTAAAATAATCCAATTTTGCAACACATGGTTTAAAATTTTCAGTTATGTCAAACGGGAGTTGATGAAATGATGATTTGTTCTTTATTAAAATACTTATTCTGCATATATGACTAATCTACATCCATACAGTCACTCCGACTGACATTGCTAGACATGCAAAACACCTAAAATGAAGTTGATTGTGATGCACTGAAGACATATTCACATCAAAGAGGTACCATAGAAGAAGGTGATGTATTTCATGTATTAATTGCATTATTGAATAGAACGAAAATACATCTTCAGTGCATATTAATGCAAATACATTCTGATAAAGCTTATTTTGTCCACTCCTAGAGCTATACCAAAATGCACTGCTTTAAAATTGAATGGTAAAATTTGAGCAAATAAGATTAATAAGATTAGCTATGCAAAAAAATTATATATATCATGATTATTTGTTAGAACTGTTTAATAGCTCTCACATATATCATCAGTGTGTTAAACACTTCTCCCTCTCTCTCAGCCCCCACCCACCATTTCTCTCTCTCAATATAGTGGGCATATGGATGGGAGTTGAGCTGATTGGAGGTTTGTCCTCTAGAGGTATGTACTTAGAGAACCGCTCGCAGCCACTGATCCAAGGCCAGCTTTCTGAACATGCCCCAGACACTCCTCTCAAATCAGTCACACAAAGAGAGGGAGCCAGGGGACATGCCAAACACACACACACACACACACAAAGAGAGAGAGAGAGAGAGAGAGAGAGAGAGAGGGAGAGAGAGCGAGAGAGAGAGGGAGAGAGAGAGAGAGAGAGAAAGAGAGAACTAGCTCCAGCCAGATCTCCTGTTGGCCAAAAAGAAGTCCAATAAAATGCTGGATCCTGCAGAAACATAGTTATACAAACACAGTCACACAAATTCTTCTTCTTGCACATGGATAAATCTAAGTATCTATGTATGAATCTAAGTAACTATTTAGTGCCAGTATAATTGCTTAAAATGTTTCTATGTAGTCTTAATCCACAGTCACTCCTATTTATCTCCATTATTTCCTCTAATAAAGGAGACAAATGTTGAACAGAACAGGTGCAGTCCTGCCTATGAAGAGTGGCTAATGTAACATGTCATTATAGCTTCCTGAAATGACTGCAAATAGAAACAATCTCTGTGAGATACAGAGAATCATATCCTGCAGAGGAACTTGCTCAAAAAAAACAAAAACACAAAAGATTTTGGAGCTGTTCTTGGCATTTCTCTTGAACACCATGTGCACAATCAGGCCCCATTGTGATGCTGGTTATTTGTTAACCTGTGCAGCAAAACGTTGGCTTTACTGAATTGCTGAATTGAACATTTTGAAAAAATATATATGAAACATAAGACTCCAGCATGAATCAACCAACGTACTTTATTCATACATATGAATGTAAGCAAAATCGATCGAACGAAACCAGCCTTGCCTAGCCATTACTGTAAAGGGTCCGCTATATGCTTCTCTGTCCCTATTTTGACCCTTTCTAGCATCTGTGTGGCTGGGAGGCCAGTGTCCTCTCTTGGCATGCTAAAGGGGAGGGAGCCACAACTGCTAATCCAGGCAGAGGAGCACCTTGCACATGTGTGTGGGGTGTGTTTAGAGTGGTTTTGCCAGTGGCTTCACACAACATTTTGGCTTCCGCTTTTTTCCCCTTTTTAGACCCTGTTACTCTCGGCCATCTTGAATTAAAAAAGTCTAGATTAAGGAAAACTGAAAAATGATGATAATGGTTATTATATTATTATGGTAATAGTTATGACATTATAATATTAGATATTATGGTAACAAGCTTCAAGATTTAGTCACCATGTGATTTGTAGATTGGTTTATTTTACCAAGAAACTGGCCTCAAATCAGCTATTTCTGTACTTGGAAGCCATGCATGAAGTGTAAAATTGATTCTGAAGGTTGAATTTAGGGCTGTCATTTGTATTTAGATATGGGTATTTTCTAGGGCAGGAGGGTACCGAAAGCTTACCCATGACCCTTTTACTTGACCTGGTTTTACTCAAGGCAGTGATGCTGATAATATTATGCCTCAGGACTGTAGTTGCAAGAATGGTACACAGAAGATGATTAATTTCCTTATAAGATTTTTAATGACGAAGAGCAATGACCCAGTAGGTAACCCACCCAAGTAACCTATCCGAGTGAACACAGTTTAGGTCACCTTTTGCAGGCTCCTCCCTTCTTTAGGGTAAGCAGTGTGGTCCCTTAATAGGGCAGCTCAGTCACAAGAACCACTAAAACTAGCAAATTGTGACCAGAGGTAGCAAATGTGCCTTACTAAAGTAATATAGCCAAAACAATTGGTGTAGCTCAGCGGCTTACATCGTTACCCACCAGGGAACCACCACCACATGTGGGAGACTGGGGTTCGAATCCCGGTCTGGGTGACTATGCTGTGCTACACCAATAAGAGTCCTTGGGCAAGACTCCTAACACTACATTGGCCTCCCTGTAATATGATTACCCTTGTACGTCGCTCTGGATAAGAGCGCCAGCTAAATGATGTAAATAAAAGTCGAAGTATAATTTTTACATATATACATACATATGAGGACACTTTTATCCAGAGAAGTTTGAGTCACTTCAGCATCTTACATGTAATCCAATGTCTTAGTGCTCTGACATAGCCTTAGACAAAGCCCAGCATATGTACTGAAACAGCACTTTAACTCTGACTGATTTTGACTCTCTTCTTATATGAACTTCAGTTCCACCTTAAAAAGTCAGGAAAGAAGTGTGCATGTGCACTCATCTGAGCGTGACTGTTACATTGTTTAAGGTGGAATGTGAATAAAAGCTACCTTAATTTTCATTAAATCCTCCTAACAGACCGGGCCTGTATCAGCAGAGATAGGGGTCGCTGGTTTAACCCCTACATTACAGATGATATCTAGTACAGGTAATATTTGTGGAGAGTTCTAGTGTTTATGTATATGAGTTTACACATTAGGGAATTCTCCCACCGCCCTCCTTATTACCCACTCTGGTACTGAGTACGCTTACAGAGGCAGGTATCAGATGCATCGCCTGTGTTAAGCATGGACGCGACGCAGTTGTTCCGGATCATGCTTATGTTCCCCGCTGCTGGGGGCCTGGTAGCCATAAAGGTAGCCAATCACAGGCTCACTCCAGCCCCCCTCTCCTCTCCCCTGTCTGATTAAAATGGCCTGTTTAAGTATTAGGTGACAGAAATTTTCTATACACCAAGGTACAGATATCCAAAGTACTACCTGAGCAAATAGTAATTAGCTGTAATTAGTTACTTGCCACCTCAGCTTATGGCCGTGTACTATTTGCTCCTGTAGTGCCCAGTTCAAAACCAGCCATCATTGCCTGGCTCTCTATCTGAGCCAGGCTTTGTGGTAGTATTCCAGCTGTGGAATCACCTTGAAGAACTGTGGAGAGACATTATTAGAGAGAAACTGAGAGTTTATTGGCAATGACGAGATGACCAGTCTCTCATCATAGTTCCAGGAGGCTGCTGGAATTCCAGTTTATCGGAGGACCACCAACAAAACACTGTGTTTCTGTCAGAGCGCTCTCCCTTATCTTTCATCTTAACAGACTAACCCTCAAGGAAGAGGGACAAAGGGTGTCTGTCCTTGCACAGGACACCAACCTCTGGAGCCCACTCCAGCTTCAAAATCATCTGCTGATTTACAGATCACAAGATTGCTACAGACGAAGGTCACAACAAGGCACAGCAATCCCCTTGATGGAATACCTTTCATATTTTGATACTGCTCGCTGTATCCCATTTTCATAGCTTTCACCTAACCCTGGCTTTCTTGCTTAAGCTCTGCTGCTGATCACAGCAGAGAGCAGGGAAACATTACACATTTAGCTTCCTCTCACCACCAAGGCTAGCTAGCAGCAGCACTGGAGAGGCAGAACTAACAAGCAGGTGAGCATGTACTAAACATAACTGCGTCCTGTGGGTAACCTTCAAACAAAAAGAATAAGGAGAAAGCACCATGTTACTGGAAGCACAGGAAGTCACTGCTTAGACAGAAAAAGAGTTACCACTGGGGTGAAACTCCAGGAATATGTAACTTATGGTTAAAAGAAATTTCCTGTTGCGTCATCCCACAGTCCACACACACCATCTCCTTCCTCTCTGTTCACAGTAAAAGACATTTATACGTCCCTACAAGGGCTTCCATAGGCAAAACGGCATGAAGTGTGAAAGTTCAAGTGGGAAAAGAAATGTGTGTAGAAATTAATGACCTGATATACTAGGCATCTTTTAAATTCCTGTCAAAATGGCCATTAAGAATTCTTCTTCTGATAGAAAAATGTTTTTGATAGAAGATAACTTGCATGAGGAAGTAGTAAGGAAGTGGTATGTACACCTGTCAAGATGCCAGAATATACAGTGCTAACTATAAAGTTTAGTGAATGAGACATAACTGTCTGGGGCTGTTTTTTAGTGTTTGGGTGTCAAGGTCTTGGCGAAGGGTACTGTGGAATCTTAACTGTGAGCTGGGCCTTTTCTGCAGCCACTACATAAATGCCTCTTTTGACAGATAAATTCCCAGAGACATATTCCAAAATCTTTTGAAATGCCTTAACTATGCCTAAACTATTGTTAGATAGATATCTGTAAAATACTTGTAAAATATTTGGATAAAATATTTGGTTGGAAAGAGCTTAATTATTAACACTGCTTAAGATAAGTAAAGTGGATGTGAGGCAGTTCTCCTGTGCTGGCCAACTGCTTCCAGTCCTTACACAGATTACGGCAGATCAGTGCAGCTATATGACGACACTTCATGCTTTAAATGCTCCACCTATATCCCAGTCCCCAAGAAACCTTCTATCTCAGGACTGAATAAGTACAGGCTATAATGTCTGTGGTCACAAAGTCATTGAACGACTGGTTTTAGCCCATCTGAAGAATATCACAGGACTCCTGCCGGATAGCCTGCAGTTTGCCTACTGGGCAAACAGGTCAGTGGATGGTGTAGTCAACATAGGACTGACTAAATCCTCCGATCCTTGACTGCTTCGGGATACATGCAAGGATCCTGTTTGAGGACTTCAGTTCAGCATCAGCCCTAAAATCCTCTCCTCTAAACTTTACCAGCCCACTGTATCCCTCAGTATTGACAGCAGATCACCATCTTCCTGACAGGAAGTCACTATTGGTATACAGACAGTCAGCACTGACCCCCCACCCCCCCTTTAAATTAATGGCATCACCTCCTAGGACCCATTTGCTGAGGTTCACGCCTGGTGCTTTGGGGCAATCAGAACAATGCTCAAGACTGTGGAGATGACTATGGACTTAAAGAGACTCCTCAACACTGCTCCACCTCACAATATCCAGTAGCCCTTTGTCAGCTGTGGAGAGCTTCAAGGACCGAAGAGGAAGACCAACATCAGTGCCATCTTTAAAATAGCCCAGCAGAGGACATTAATTTTGCAGGAAATTCAATACAATCTGCCTAAACCTAATTTTTTGTGTGTGTCAATATATTTGGCCAAAAAATCTGATTTTAATATCACTTCATTACAAGTTTCTGTCTTGTATTCATTATTAGTGTCATTTAAATCCTGTGAAAAGGGATCAGTTGGTGTGAGGGACCATGCACAGTTTATGAGATAGCTGCAGTCATAGGAAATCAGACATTAAAATTGGGCACATTGTATGCATATGCTGCAATCATATCAAGGCTCATTTTGTCCTGCTCCTCCACTCGTATGTACATCTACCTGTGAGTTCGAGACTCATGACTTGTTTTATTGGGACTAGTGAACTGAGGCTGAGTTCACAAAATTTACCCAGCAAACCATGACTAAGCAAGTGACCCAAAAATACTGTTCTATTCATAACAGACACACACAGACGACTGTATTCTAGTCTTTGTGGGGCACCTTCATATTCTTTTGTATGGCTGATTACATGCTGCTGTGCTCCACCTAACTCAAATCTTACCCTACCACAAGGAGCCAAAACATGGGATAGGCCTTGTTTCATTTTTCTAATAAAAGCTGCAATAAAAACAAAGGTCTCCATAAAGTTCATGTTTTTAAAGCTCATCATCCTAAAGCATTATGGTCCCTATAAAGAGCAAAATACACAGACATATACACACACTAGTGTCCCAGGTTTGTTGTGCTAAGGTAAAATATGTCTCATCGGTCACTTCACTGAAAGAGATGTGGCTGTCCATTGACCTCTCACTGAGATCACTGAGCAGTGGGGGTACTGAAACACACTGCCACATCATCCACTTCGTGAAGCAGAACAGCTTCAACACACATGCACACACACAAACACACACACTATACCACACAAAGTGCCAGATCCATAGAGTTCTGATTACATAACCAGGTGAAATAAACTTTCAAAAATATGATTTCATTCATTATATTGTATACTATTCATATTTATTCATTATCCATTGTATTCACATACATGGTATATCGTTGTATACAATTCATTCTGACAACATGATGTAGCAGCACTGAAGCATCTTAATACAATAACTAGAATCAACTTTTAATTAACTGTGGTAATACAATACATTAATAATCAGAATTCTGAAGAATCTCCTTTTTCACTTTATTTGTATTTCATATCTGTAGATGTAGACCTAAGAAACCACTAAACATGAAACAGGGTTACGATTTAGATTAAAGCTAGGATTTGGGCCGGGTTGAGAGTTGGAATAAGGTTTTGTGTTATGGTTAAGGTTAGAAGTAGGATTAGGATTAGGGCCAGGGTGAGGGCTATGATTAGGTTTTGGGTTGTGTTTAAGGTTAGTGTTCGGATTAGGGCCAGGGTGAGGGATATATTTAGGTTTTGGGTTGAGGTTAAGTTTAGAGTTAAAATTAGGGCCAGGGTGACGGTTAGGTTTAGGTTGAGGCTAGGGTTAGAGTTAGGATTAGTTTTTGGGTTGTGTTTAAGGTAAGAGTTAAGATTAGGGCATGGGTGAGGGATATGATTAGGTTTTGGGTTGAGGTTAAGTTTAGAGTTAAGATTAGGGCCAGGGCCAGGGTGAGGGTTAGGTTTAGGTTTGAGGCTAGGGTTAGAGTGAGAATAAGGTTTTGGGTTGAGGTTAAAGTGAGGATTAGGTTTTGGGTTGTGTTTAAGGTAAGAGTTAAGATTAGGGCCAGGGTGAGGGATATGATTAGGTTTTGGGTTGAGGTTAATATTGGAGTTAACATTAAGGCCAGGGTGAGGGTTAGGTTTAGGTTGAGGCTAGGGTTAGAGTTAGGATTAGTTTTTGGGTTGTGTTTAAGGTAAGAGTTAAGATTAGGGCCAGGGTGAGGGATATGATTGGGTTTGGGTTGAGGTAAAGTTTAGAGTTAAGATTAGGGCCAGGTTGAGGGTTAGGTTTAGGTTTGAGGCTAGGGTTAGAGTGAGAATAAGGTTTTGGGTTGAGGTTAAAGTGAGGATTAGGTTTTGGGTTGTGTTTAAGGGTGGGTTTAGGTTAAGGGTTGTAGTTTACGTTAAGTTTTCTGACAGGGCCAAGGGTGAGGGTTATGATTATGTTTTTGGGTTGAGGTAAAGTTAGCGTTAGGATTTAGTTTTTTGGGTGTGTGTAACGGTATGAATTGATTAGGGCCAGGGTGAGGGATATGTTGGGTTGTAGGTTTTGTGTTTAAGGTTAGTGTTCGGATAGGGGCCAGGTTTAGGATATAGTTGTTTTGGGTTGCTGTTTAAGGTACAGAGTTAAGCCACTTAGGGCCAAGGGTTAAGATGGTTATAGGTTAGAGGTTTAGTTTCGAGGGATTATCTTGAGGGTTTAATAGTTTGTAAGGTAAGAATAAGATTTTGGGATTGAGCTTAGGTTAGGAGGCCTAGGGTTAGAGTGAGAATTAGGTTTTGGGATTGTTGGTTTAAAGTGAGGAATTAGCGTTTTGGGTTGATTAGGGCACAGTTAGTTCGGGCCAGGGTGAGGGTTATATTTAGGTTTTGGGTTGAGGTAAAGTTTAGAGTTAAGATTAGGGCCAGGGTGAGGGTTAGGTTTAGGTTTGAGGCTAGGGTTAGAGTGAGAATAAGGTTTTGGGTTGAGGTTAGAGTGAGGATTAGGTTTTGGGCTGTGGCTAGGTTGAGAGTTAAGATGAGAGTTAAAGGTGAGGGTTCAGATTTTGGTTAGATTCTGCTTAATGGAGGCAACATTAAATCTACTTTATGTAACCTCAACTAACGTAGTGTTATGTAACAGTATATATTCAACACAGTCACTTTAATGTACTGGGATGCTTCACTACTGCTACTTAACTAGAATAGATTGTATAACTGTGTTACTTGAGAATTTGGTTTAAGTCGTTTTTTTGCAGTGCCACTAACGGTTTGTGTATAAACGCTTGAAGTGGAAATAATGAGGGGGCACAACTAATATAACATTTACATTCTGTTATTAATATGAAATATATAACTTTCAAGGGGCTGGGTAGCACAGTGGTTGATTGGTATTGTGTTGACTTCTGGGTCAGTCGATTATTAATCTTCGGGTTAGAAGATTATTGCCCTATTGATCTTCATCCATTTTTCAGGAGCTCTGAACATTACAATAAGTTGCATTAGGTAACATTTTGGTTTAAGCAAACAAACAAAAAATAGGTTAGCCTAAGGTATGGGATTCCTGTGATATGCGACAAAGACTGAAAATTGTGCTAGCCAGCCCTGCTCTCCTAGACTGATTGGTTGCATGTAGGTTGTTTTAGGTGTGTTAGTTAACATAACAGTTTGCATTATGTTGGTAAAAAGTCTGTGTATGCCAAATTTACAATTCATGCAGCAATGTATTTCTGGATGGACCTTTTACTAAGTTCATGACTACAAATAAAATACATGAATTTCCCAAAATCTGTGCAGCTGAATTGCATTCTTTAGACTGATGCCTTTAAGAGCCCTAATGAAAAGTAGAATGTGCGGAATAAAGGCAAAAACAGTGGAGTTGTTCTCATGGTAATGCTGGATATAGTCTATACATTAGACCTCCACCCCTGAGTCGCTCATTCCATAAAAGCACCTATGGCCGTACATCTACAGTCTTCCCTGGAGTAATGGCCTAATTAATGATATTCCGGATTATTCCGGAGTAGGTGCGCTGACCTCAGTTCCCTCTGTTTTATTTGTTTGATTGTTTGTTTTGTTTCTCCGCACCTTACAGTATTGATATTGCGGGACATGTTACTGGACAGAGGTGGTATTGATCTCATGTTCCCGGCCCTCATTAATACCCAACCTCCAGAGGTTGCCTATGTTTAGGCACTCCGCCTTCCCCAGGCAGCTTCCCACCAGTCACGCTAAGTGCCGAGTTCAACAGGCCGGCTATTTTTTGCTTGGTGGCCGCTATCGATTCTGAAAGTATCATTATTGTTGTTGCTGCAGCATTAGACTTTCATGATGATCGATTTGTCTGTTCCAGGAAACCATTTGCATCTCCGCTGCTCTTCTCATGTTGCCCCCGTACCTTACCGCCTCCACCTAGTAGCCCTGCGTATCACTCTTAGCACTCTTGTAAAACAAACGTCTACGCTACTGGAGAGCAAAACTACGGGGTCATTTCAGGGTCAGCCTGAGCTGTGATTACTAATAAGGCAGCTAATGATTACTTCTAGAAGTCAGAATAGCCGTGTGGGTCGTAGAAACATTATAGAGCACTTTTTGAATGAGACAATAAAAGCCATATCGCCCCCTACACTTCCTGTAGAGTATTACAGTCTGTCAGAATGACCGTGTGGGTCATATTGCCCCCTACACTTCCTGTAGTGTATTACAGTCTGTCAGAATGACCGTGTGGGTCATATTGCCCCCTACACTTTTGTGTAGGGTATTACAGTCTGTCAGAATGACCGTGTGGGTCATATTGGCCCCTACACTTCCTGTAGTGTATTACAGTCGGTCAGAATGACCGTATGGGTTATATCGCCCCCTACACTTCCTGTAGTGTATTACAGTCGGTCAGAATGACCGTATGGGTTATATTGCCCCCTACACTTCCTGTAGAGTATTACAGTCTGTCAGTATGACCGTATGGGTCATATTGCCCCCTACACTTCCTGTAAAGTATTACAGTCTGTCAGAATGACCGTGTGGGTCATATCGCCCTCTACACTTCCTGTAGTGTATTACAGTCTGTCAGAATGACTGTATGGGTCGTATCGCCCCCTACACTTCCTGTAGTGTATCACAGTCTGTCAGAATGACCGTATGGGTCGTATCGCCCCCTACACTTCCTGTGGAGTACTACAGTCTGTCAGAATGACCGTGTTGGTTATATGTACATTTTAGAGCACTAAATCAATAAAAGCTATATCGCCCCCTACACTTCCTGTAGAGTACTACAGTCTGTCAGAATGACCATATGGGTCATATCGCCCCCTACACTTCCTGTAGAGTACTACAGTCTGTCAGAATGACCATATGGGTCATATCGCCCCCTACACTTCCTGTAGAGTACTACAGTCAGTCAGAATGACCGTGTGGGTTATATGAACATTATAGAGAACTAAATCAATAGAAGCCATACCATACCTGCACTTTCTGTGCATCTGTCAGATTGAACACGTGGATGGTATTCCCTCCCAGCCGACAGTCGTGATGACTGACTGACGTTGTGGATTAATCATAGCGCTCCTAAGTAGCAGCTTCAGGACTCTGCATTATGATTCATGTCACAAGCATAACATGGTCTATTATAACAGCCTCGGTTTTTCCGTCCATCCTCCGGAGTCCTCTCTCTTATTCTCTCTACACCCAGCTGTTCCTCCCATCCTTCCTCTCGTTCTTCACCCTGCTCCACCCATCCCTCCTTCCCACACTCTCGTCAGTCTCTGAGGTTTTATCTCTCCAGTGCCACCCTCCCTGTCTCCCCTGAGACCGATCACATGACAGCCTTCACCCGAGCTTCCTCTCGGCGCTTTATCATGCAGAACTGCCACATGAGTGCGAACGTCATACCCACCGGTGATGCAGTTCAGACTGAAGGAGTGGGTATATTATCCTTAGCTTACTTCAGTAACATCTTTAGCATGCCCTCATTGACTAGCCCTTCAGGGAATCCCCAACACCATGTGACCCTGGATATGCAATAGCAGGCAACAGGGTGAGAAGCAACCGGTCATTTTCTGTGGGAGAGATTTGTAGCCATGACTTAGCGGCAAGCGACAAATTGAGTTTGGATTTTTCTCAACATTATACACACGAATCAAGATGTAAACGACCGGCTCCAGCAAATTCTTCAGACCGGTCGTAGACACAGGGGTCCGAGGTCCCCCCACCAGCTTCTGCTCTCTAAACTTTTAGTTCCTACCAGCGTTTGGTTCCAGTTCTCAGCAGTGTGGTGGTAAACATGGAGGAGAAGCTCATCACCGCTGTTTCTTCTACCCCCAGTTTATACGAGGCGCCTTTGTACATTTACGTGTATAGGAAAACTATATTATTGATAGCTAGCTAGGTTAGCCAGCATGCTAACCAGCCAATAAAGCTAGCAATGAATGCAAGCAGCTATGGTTTAACACAAACAAGCGCTTTCAAAACTAGCTAGCTAGCTTTCCTGGACCTTATATATGCCCACACGCTCAACCTTGAACATCCCAAGAAGAGACAAACTTATGATGGTATAAGCAACTTGTGGCCTGCTAGCTTATTAGCTCATGTAAACTGTGCCCACTTGTAGGGATGAGAGACGATGTTAACAGAAGTCTTCTGCAGCCGACAAGTCACTGTAACCTGGTCTAATTCTATTTTCAAACCTCAGAAAGTAACAGCAATAAAATACGCTATAATAATAATTATTATTATTATAATCTGGTTTTCATTGAAAGTTACTTCATCTGCTTAACGTGACTGCTGATACGGCTTCTTATCTGCTAGCTTGTTAGCATACCAGGCAAATGTTTACACAGCTAGCATCAATGGGAAAGAAAGCCAAGCCATATACCCCGGTTTAATGCAAAGATTATAATCAGGAGGAAATTATTTACACATCGAATGTATGTTATGTTGATATTTCTGAAAAAAAAAAAAGATTGAAATTTCACTGAGGCTAATTCTAGTCAGCCCAGGCTAACTCAGTTGTGTCTGAGTAATCTACTACTCTGCTTGAGTATAGTGCCGAAGCTGGCACAGGTATTTATAAAAAATACGAATTTTTTTTGTTGCCATAGATAAAAAAGTGATATATTAATAAAAACAGCAGAAGTTATGTCGCCCCCTACACTTCCTGTTGTGTATTACAGTCTGTCAGAATGACCGTATGGATCATAAGAACATGATAGAGCACTTTTTAAATGAGACAACAGGAGTCATATCGCCTCCTACACGTCCTGTAGTCTATTACGGTCTGTTAAACTCAGGATATAGCTGTTTAGCCCCATCTGGAGTCATGAGCACTTTCTCAGCTTGGAAAGCTTTTGGAATCCCAGGCAACCAATCAGAAGAAAGCTTATTTACATATATCAGTCTTTTAGCCTTAGGTCTGGCCCTTTTCTTGATTCATTTTAATTACAATGCTGTTATCGCTGAACGTGCTAATCTCCTAGGCGTCATTGTCACATTGATAAGTGGTTTCCTAGTGAGTATACAGTGCGTACCTCTGTACCTCAACCTCTTACAAAGACCAGCACTCCTTTCAGCACTACTTAACCAACGGCACCCCCCCCCCGCCCCACCACCACCTCCACCTGCCAAAAGAGCACACAAGAGAGATGTGCCACTAAACAATATCCTACTCCCACGATGCCACAAACAAAAACAAGCCCCCACAATAGCGACGGTGCTCCGTCCTGGCTTCGCTCCTCACAACGCCCCGCTGTGTCAAGCAGAAAGATACAACCGTGTAGGATGGCACCAACACGGAGCGGAAAGAAAAACATCCTGGCGCACGCCAGGCCTGAGATCAGACAGCTCCTGCAGCCGGTCGCTGTGATGCCCTCGAAAACAAACAGCCTCCAACGCCGAACGTGTTCAAAAGCCCAGCAGAAGACAATAGCATCTTCCGTGCACAGGCCTGCATTACAATGCCTGAGTTGGAAGTACGACAGCGGCGATTACGGTGATTATAACCTCTCCTCTCGAGAGTGGGAGAAGAAGAACAGGAGGTTTGATGAAAGGGCTTCAGTGCAGTTGTTAAACTACTGCCAAGTTCAAAACACAACAGCACAGTGTAATGCTATGCAATGGAAGTCTATAGAAATAAATGTGCAATAATAGAAGACAATATGAGCAGCATAAGCATCCTGGGACAGCTGTCGAACCTTCACTCACAGTAAGAAGAGCCTAGGTTCGATTTCCAGGTGGGGTGTCCAGTGTTTCCAGGACATGAAGGAATTATGGCTTGAAACATGTCCCTGTTTATTAAGCTGGGTTAAGGTGGCCACATACTGTAGTGTAAGTAGCAGTACAGAACCACTAGAGTGTACGCCACAAGGGGGCGTACTGATGAGCCTCTACTTTGGAAGACGTACGATGTATATTGAGGGTATAATGATTGATTTCCACCACAAGGGGGCGTACTGGTGACCGTCCAATTTGGAAGACGTACGATGTATATTGAGGGTATAATGATTGATTTCCACCAGAAGGGGGCGTACTGATGAGCCTCTACTTTGGAAGACATACGATGTATATTGAGGGTATAATGATTGATTTCCACCAAAAGGGGGCATACTAATGAGCGTCTACTTTGGAAGACGTACGATGTATATTAATGGGAATATTGTTTGATTTCCACCACAAGGGGGCGTACTGATCAGCATCTACTTTGGAAGACGTACGATGTATAATGAGGGTATAATGATTCATTTCTACCACAAGGGGGCATACTGATGAGCCTCTACTTTGGAAGACATATGATGTACAAAGAATGTATAATGATTGATTTCCACCACAAGCGGGTGTACTGATGAGCGTCTACTTTGGAAGATGTACGATGCAAAATGAAGGGAATAATGATTGATTTCCACCACAAGGGGGCGTACTGATGAGCGCCTACTTTGGAAGACATATGATGTATAATGAGGGCATAACGATTGATTTCCACCACAAGGGGGCGTACTGATGAGCGTCTACTTTGGAAGATGTACGACGTTTAATGAAGGTATAATTGTTTTCCACCACAAGGGGGCGTACTGATGACCGTCTACTTTGGAAGATGTACGACGTTTAATGAAGGTATAATTGTTTTCCACCACAAGGGGGCGTACTGATGACCGTCCAATTTGGAAGACATATGATGTATAATGAGGGCATAACGATTGATTTCCACCACAAGGGGGGCGTACTGATGAGCGTCTACTTTGGAAGATGTACGACGTTTAATGAAGGTATAATTGTTTTCCACCACAAGGGGGCGTACTGATGACCGTCCAATTTGGAAGACATATGATGTATAATGAGGGCATAACGATTGATTTCCACCACAAGGGGGTGACTGCTGAGCGTCTACTTTGGAAGACGTACGATTTATAATGAGGGTATAATGATTCATTTCCACCACAAGGGGGCGTACTGATGAGCGCCTACTTTGGAAGACGTACGATGTATAATGAGGGTATAATGATTGATTTCCACCACAAGGGGGCGTACTGATGAGCGTCTACTCTGGAAGACGTACGATGTTTAATGAGGGTATAATGATTGATTTCCACCACAAGGGGGCGTACTGACGAGCGTCTACTCTGGAAGACGTACGATGTTTAATGAGGGTATAATGATTGATTTCCACCACAAGGGGGCGTACTGATGAGCGTCTACTCTGGAAGACGTACGCCTGATCTGATGTATAACGAGTGTTTTAGTGCCTCTTGAATGATGAGCAATCAGAGCCATAATTATATGGCCATTAAACAGGCTGTCAAGGCTAGAGAGGATATGCTAATGAACTCAGTTCTGATTGGCTGCCTCTTTAAAAAAGCAGGCTGGGCTGTAAATGTGAGTAGGCGGAGCTAAACTACTCTGCTGAATATGTAAATGTGGTGGCCTGTTTCTTTTAGCAGCAGTGAAAGGTCTTTATCACCGCATAGGTAGACATGTTGACATGACGTCCTGGGGGTCCCAGGCTTTGGTGTAACGAGGTAAGGATATTAGAGGCAGTGCTGGCTAAGAGGGAAAGTCAAAGGCCTTGCTTGTTAGATGGCCTCGTTGTGATGTCACCACTCAAACGGTTCAGGTGTTTAATACACCTCTGGGCCAAAAGACTATTTCCTTTTTCTCGGCGGTCAAATAAAGTAGCGAGAGTCCAGTCCTCTTTGGTCTGGAGGGCTTAGAGGAAAACCAGAGGAGGCAGAATTAGACTCTTCAACGGCCGCAAAGCGCTGGATGGTGGTGTTTTCCCGAGAGAGGTCCAGTCTAAGCAAAGTCTGCAGTCAGGGTTGGGTCAGCTGTCGGCTAAAAGCCACAGAGAGGGTAAAATGCACCTGAACTCGGCCCACCGAGATTACAGATAATCATAAATCAAACAAAGTGCTGGTTCTGCGTTCGGCTCTAATGGTATTATAAAGGCCCGAGGAATAAGAGACCCGATAATGATAATAATAATACTTCACTGGAGGGCCCTCCACTCTGCCTTCCGCTGCTTATCTGCCGTCTGAGAGCTTACACTGCAGTCCAGCAGGAACAGGGCTGGGCCCCCCAGACGAAGGGACCCCTGCCGAGGAAGCGGAGATAGAGATCATTCAGGACCTGCCGACGCAAAGAAGCTGTCCTTTACTGTCACGTCTCTCAAAAGCACATCCAGACTGGAGATCAGGACTGGCATACAAAGAGGAGGGTGAGGGAGGAAAGGAGAACACATAAGAGAGGAGAAGAGAGGGGGTTAGTCCTTCTCTGCCGCATGAAGACGGGAAAAGAGGGGAGGAGAGGATAAAGAAAGAGGACAGAGGAAAAAGACAAGAGAAGAGAAGAGAGAAGAAGAAAAGAGAGGAGAAGAGAAGAGAAGAGAAGAGAAGAGAAGAGAAGAGAAGAGAAGAGAAGAGAAGAGAAGAGAAGAGAAGAGAAAAGAGCCCAGATGATGGGATAGAACAGTGGGCAGAGAAACAGAACAGGAGGATGAAAGCAGGAGAGGGCAAGAGAGAAGAGAAGAGGAGAGGAGAGGAGAGGAGAAGAGAAGAGAAGAGAAGAGAAGAGAAGAGAAGAGAAGAGAAGAGAAGAGAAGAGAAGAGAAGAGAAGAGAGTAGAGAGAAGAGAAGAGAAGAGAAGAGAAGAGAAGAGAAGAGAAGAGAAGAGAAGAGAAGAGAGCAGAGCCCAGATGATAGAATAGAACAGTGGGCAGAGAAACAGAACAGGAGGATGAAAGCAGGGGAGGAGAGGAGAGGAGAGAAGAGAAGAGAAGAGAAGACAACAGTGAGCAGAGAAACAGAACAGGAGGATGAAAGCAGGGGAGGAGAAATATGCTAATAACTTTGGTTCTGATTGGCTGCCTCTTTTAAGAAGCAGTCTGGGCTGTCAGTGTGAGTAGGCGGGGCTAAACTACTCTGAATATGTAAATATGCCCTGTGTCATTTAGCAGCAGTAAAAGCCCTTTCTCACCGCATGGACAGACATGATGACACGACGTCCTGAGGTCCCAGGCTTTTAGATGGCCTCACAGTGATGTCACCACTCAAACGGTTCAGGTGTTTAGTACACCTTTGGGTCAAATGACTATTCCTTTTTCTCGGCGGCCGTATAAAGTAACAGTGAGAGAACGAGGGCAGAGAGGCAGAGAGGAGAAGAAATGAAAGGAGGCGAGGAAAGAAGAATTAAAACAACTAAAAAACAATTTAACCCAGAAGAAAATGGCAGGAACAGGAAAGAGAGCAGAGGAACATGAGCAGGAGGAGAGAACGGGCGAGGGTGAGTGAGCTGGCTTACTGAGACGGAGTACGGCAGGAAGCTGGCTGCCACTGTTGCAGAGATCGTGTCCCAGCAGACGGAGAGAACTCACTCCAAATAACAGAACCCAGGGACAACACACACTCACGTGTACACACACACACACTATATACACACACATACACACACACACACACACACACACAAACACACAAACACACTCTTCTATTGTGCCAAATTCATTAGTGTCACTCATTTCCCCCAGCGGTCCTCTGCTCCCATTGTTGCACCTGTAGACTCCTAATTACGAGCTGGAGAAGTGGTGGAGCGACTCCAAAGAAAGGCACCACCATCAACGCAAATCACTCCCAATAATTACCCCAGCCATGCCAGAGCTGGAAGCCTCACAGATCGGCAGTAAGTGGCGTTACCAGCTCTCCTCGAGCAGAGCTCAGAATCTGTAGATTGTTCCACTAGGTGTACGAATCCTTGTTATTACACCGCATGAAGGCACCGACTCGCTCTGAGTGTGACTCAGGCCTGGTCTGAACTCGGGCTGTACTGATGTTAATACGCTCTTAGAAATGTCCTGATATTTATTAACATAATATCTATCTATAATGGTTATATGACCCACACGGTCATTCTGACAGACTGCAATAACCTACAGGAAGTGTAGGGGGCGATATGACCCACACGGCCATTCTGACAGACTGTAATACACTACAGGACGTGTAGGGGGCGATATGACTGTTGTTCCATGTACTAAGTGCTCTACATTGATCTATGATGTCTGTACTCTCTATGCAGTCATTCTGATAGACTGTAATAACCTACAGAAAGTGTAGGGGCGATATGACCAACACGGTCATTCTGACAGACTGTATTACACTACAGGAAGTGTAGGGGGCCATATGACCCACACGGTCATTCTGACAGACTGTAATACACTACAGGAAGTGTAGGGGGCGATGCGACCCACACGGTCATTCTGACAGACTATAATACACTACAGGAAGTGTAGGGGGCGATATGACCCACACGGTCATTCTGACAGACTGTAATACACTACAGGAAGTGTACGACATGACCCACAGGGCCATTCTGAAGTGTAGGGGGGGGGCGATGCGACCCACACGGTCATTCTGACAGACTATAATACACTACAGGAAGTGTAGGGGGCGATATGACCCACACGGTCATTCTGACAGACTGCAATACACTACAGGAAGTGTAGCGGGCGATATGACCCACACTGTCATTCTGACAGACTGTAATACACTACAGGAAGTGTAAGGGGCCATATGACCCACACGGTCACTCTGACAGACTGTAATAACCTACAGGAAGTGTAGGGGGCGATATGACCCACACGATCATTCTGACAGACTGCAATACACTACAGGAAGTGTAGGGGGCAATATGACTATCGTTCCATGTACTAAGTGCTCTATATTGATCTATGATGTCCATACACTCTATGCAGTGATACTGACAAACTGCAATACCTTTCTGCAGGTGTGAGGGGCGGTATCTTCGGTCGGTTGATTTTGTTGTGGGTAATATAAGCCAGAAACACAAAAGACAAAAAGTCTTATTGAGCCACATGAGAGCTCTGAAGTGCTAATACAGCGTTTCCTGGCCAGCAAAATCCACAATCATGTTTCAAAGCTTCCTGACCTTCCTGACCTTTTGGGTGGAAAGGCCAAACACTCACCATGCAATACCTCACAAGACAGCAACCTTAAGAAACTGCTGGCTGCAGTATTGAGAAACGCACAGTTCCCCTGTTAAAGCACTGCTGACCTCAAACCAGCGCATAGAGAAAGTGTAAGGTGGAAACTCCACCAGCCTCCATCGGTTCATAAATATTCTCCCCCCGTGCGACGCTCACGTGGCTGTGTGGCTATGGGACAGAGCCAATATTGATGCCGGCTCAATAGGACTCGCAGAGCTCGCCATGAAAATGTGTCAACCGCATTAAATATGTCGGGGAGGGAAGAAAGGAGAGCGCGGGAGCGATAGAGAGAACAAATGAAAATGACAGGGACAAGGACAGCACGATTATGAGGGCTTTTCTTCCTCTCTCCATTCATTATCGCCACCTGCAGTGGTCCCTAATGTGTCTCCTCCTGTTTCCTTGGCATCTGTATCAGAGTAGACTTTCCATCGTTCACTTTCTGAGCCTGCTCGTTTAAGGTCAGCGGGATTTCACAGGAAGCCTGCATTTTTGTTTCGGGTTTTCCAGAATCAAATAATAGCTTAAACCGTTGCTGTACAAAGAAAAACAGGTATCAAAATGTCAACTTTACAGGAGAGGCGAAAACCTCATTTCATTTGAATGGAAGTCAATGGAACCAGACGTCTTTCCAAGCAGTTTTGGGCCATTTCTGTTGGTCCATTCTTCATGAAATTCCCACACAGTGTAAAGAGCAGCTCATGTGATCCAATGAGGCATAAAAGTAAAAATCAGCAAAAATGGAGATATATGTTTTTCTTTGGACAGCGATGAAATATGGGCTGTCTCACGTGCTGAGCTCAGGGGTTATAAGGGTCATGGGTAAAAGGCAGATTGGTTTTCTGATAAGCAGAATGAGATGGATCAGAAATATCATGATTATGGGAAGTGCAAAGGTTAATAAAGGTCCATCCTAGTTTCTAGGACGTCGTTGCATTCATGCTTTGTCCTTTAATGGCTTATGTCATCATTTTTCATTTGTGCCAATGCCTGAATCTAAAAATTACTATGCTGGACACAAGGGCTTGTCCAGGTCTTGTCCTAACCTCAAAATGGCATGTTCTGGGCTGCAACTGAATTGACATGTACTGGACCAGGTTCTGGATGTAGGCCAGATCAGTGTTTAGACACTCTTGCATCAAAGAACTGCACAGCTGGGCCAGATTTGGTGGATGCCTTCCCTGGCACAGTTCTAGGAGGACTAGGATTTTAGCCACTGCTGGTAGACCCGTATGACTGTACGCTTCCATACACCTGCGCTACACTGTGCTCAAATAGAATGAATGAAATATCACTTTTGATATTCATTACTTCATTCATTCATTCATTCATCTCTAACTTGCTTATGCTTCTGGGTCACTGAGGGGTTCTGGAGTCTATCCCAGTGCTCATTGGGCTGAAGGCAGGAAACACCCACACACCCATGGTAAAACTTTCAATATACACTCATCGTCCAAAGAAATTGCACCCTGAGGGGATACACCGACAGGAATTTGGTGGGTAGGTTTGGGATGCCCTCCGGGAATCACCCTGTTAGTGCCAGCAACATTGGCACCTACTGGGCTACAATGTCACCAAAGACTGCAGTGGTGTCGTACCAGACTGTCATGGAGTGACTCAGAATGGCAGCGGGTCATCTTCAGTGACGAGTCCTGCTTTAGTCTTGGTGGAGACGCCCAACGAATCCGTGTGTGGAGGCACCGTGGTCAGCACCGAGATGAACGGTTTGTCGTCACACATCCAGAAGGCCTGGTGTCCCTCCACCTCCACCCCTACCGCACCATCTGCAGGAACTGTGTGAGGATGTTCAAGCTGCATGGGATGGATTATCACAGGACTCCATTAGGAACCTCTACAGCTCCATACCGAGACGTCTGGCATGTTGGGTTAGCAAACACGGCGGCCCGACGCCATACTGAGAGACAGACTTCTGTATGTGTAGCTCAATAAATATTGATCATATCAGCCTAAATTTATCATCAGTTATTGATCCTGGTCACCTTTATCTTCCTTCCCAACACCACCGCACTCCCACACTGGCTGCATGGTGACCAGAAATGGTGGACAGTTTTTCTGTCCTTTCTGTCCAGTTTTCTTCCTGCCTCATTCTATAACATGCATGTGAGGTGTCTGAGTCGACTCCACTTGACCCAGAGGTCAGACATCATTGCTGGAGACAAAACTCGGGGACGCCTTATTGCTTTGGGTTAGCGAGAGGGCCAAAAGCGAGCTAAAAGAGCGAGCAAGATGCGATAAATCACCAGGAAACACACTCACACAACATCACTGGGTATGACTCAGCGTGAGAAACAAACCTCTGTATTGAGTCACGGCTGTTCCAGGCCGGTGTAGGATGTCAAACACCCACGAAACACAAAAGAACAACTTTCACTTTCGTTCTATTTCATTAGGAGTCCTGTGCGCTTCACAGATAATCAGATACAGTAATTACCGACATTAACGAGGACCACTGCGGCAGCAAACAAGGAGCCAGTAGGGAAACATACAGGAGCATTCGCACAACATGAGAAACGCAAATCAACACTGCCCAAACGGCAGCTTTACAGGAGCGGTTAATAACCTTATTCAATTATAATGTAAGTCTATGGAACCAGACTTTTTCCCAGCACGTTTGGCCCATTTCCGTTGGTCCATTTGTCATGATTTTTTTTAGGGCTGCCCTCTAGAAGTCGACGAGTCGAATCATCAGTCGGTGACCCTTCAAGTCGACTGACAACAGTGACTTTTTTCTCTCGTTAAACAGACTAAAGCTTACAAAAATGCACAAGAACTTTAAGAATGTAAAAGACATTTTAATAATTATTAAAGGGAAATAATAAATGCGTGCTTGCTAAACAATTTAATCCACATGACACCGTGCGCTAGCAGTTCACTGCTGAAGGCAGCTGAAGCTGTGAAGCTGAGAAACACGGATGGAGCGATGTCTCAGAGAAAGTCTGGAGGAGCTTCTGAAGAAGAGAATCCGAACAAATGAAACCGAATTCTGCTCGTCATTCAGTCAGACGTCCAACACTGCTCCAAACGAGGGAGCTGACTTTCGTTTAGACATAACGGCTGTTTGCGGTGAAGGAGAAACGGAGCGGAGACGTTTGTTTTATTATAACTCCATTATTTTAGATCCTAAATTACAGATATGTTTATTTATTCGTCTACAGCTGAGATTATCTTTATTTAAGGATGAGTACAGTCACTTAATACGCCTGCTAATAAACGAGAGATAATGATTTCAGCGCAGGTAATATAATAAACGGTTTCAGGTTTACCATTCTTCTCTTCATCTAACAATAATAATTTAAATATGGACTAATCTGGTTTTATTTAGCAGGTCATTATTTATGAGAGATGAAAGACGAAGGGTCCTCCTACTGAAGAAGCTGTTAGAAGTGAGATTATAAGCTATAAGCTTAAAAAGACTATAAGCTATAAGCTCTAATGTTTAGCATAGATACGAGCTGCTGCCCGGCGCTGTATCCTGTAATTAAACCAGGCTCCAGTTCAGATCAATCATCATAAGCCCCGCCTCTTTCAGTTCAGAAATATGTTTCTGTGACTCTGCTGACTTTCTAAATGGGGAGATCAGATCTGAACCGTGTGCAGACTGATTTACTGAGTACCAGATAATGTACATGGAGGAAAAACATGAATGGATAGTCGAATCGTCGACCAGGACGGGCGAATCCGATTCAACTGACAAATTTCTGAGTCGGGTACAGCCCTAATTTTTTTTACACACTGTAAACTTCAATCCCTGTGATCAAAAAATTGAGACTAATGTCTTCATTGGACAAGAACGATATTCATGAGTCCAGCCCAGGAAAAAAGTTCACTGTATATACTTTCCAAACTTTCAGGTGACCTTTCCTCGTTTGTGCCACCTGAGGACCTTAAACTCGCTGCTGGAATGAAAAGAGAACAGCCCTTCCAAGAACGCGGGGAACACGAAGCGGGCATCTATTCAAGATTAATTAGGCTCAATTAACGACACCGGGGAGTCTGGAGTAAGCTGCGTAGCTCTTATCTTATTAAAATACAAAGCCATTGTCCTTCCTCTTCCTCTAAGCCCTTGGGTTAGTACTTCCAGTCACGGATGGCACAATCTGACGGCGAATCTTATTACGAAAACTGAGAATCTGGTAGGCTTGCGTAAACAGAGGAACCGGTAAATGAAGTATTATCTAACAAAGGGAGGACAAAAAGACAATTCCAAAACGCTAATGATTTGCTAATAGGGGGAATTTTACCCCGGGGATCTGCGGCGACCCTCTCGCTCAAGTTTCTGTAATCGCCGGCTCTTTAATTCGTTGCTTTTTTAGCTGTTCCTTGAACAAATGTCCATTTCTCTAATGGGAAAACCGCTTAGGCTTCGGACAAAGAAGGGCCAAGACCTACCGCCGGAACTTTGTGGATTAGCGCCTTCGAAATGCGCAAGGCTGTCATCAAAGACAGTGGATTAAGTCACGTTTTCACCGAGGTCCAAAGGTCCTTAGGGAGGTAAACGGGAATGCAGCTTGTATTCCTAATATTCCAAGTGATCCGCATTAGTTTCAACAGGGATTTTGAACGTTGAGGTGGTTGGGGGAGAAGGAAAAACAGAACGCAGCTTCCATTCCTCATATTCCTGGCAAAACCACCAACTACGAGCTGAGAGTTAGCCCACCGGGAAATGATCCGCAGTTGTTTCGCATGGACACATCTGGGATGCTGAACGCTTACTCTTCTTCCGAAAAGGTCCCAGGTGGTTGGGGAAAAAGGAAAAGCAGAACCCATGCTGCTACTCCTGAAGTTCCTGGGTAAGACAACCCACTAAGAGTTGGAAGTTAGCCCACCGGGAAGTGACCTGCAGTGGTTTCGCATGGACAAAACTGGGATTCTGAACGCTTACCCTTTTTCCGAAAAGGTCCACACGTGATTGAGGAAAAAGGAAAAGCGGAACCGAGCTTGTATCCCTAATTCCCCTGGGTAAAACAACCCACTACGAGTCGGAAGCTAGCCCACCGGGAAGTGATCCGCAGTTGTTTTGCACAGACCTAACTGGGATCATGAACGTTCACCCTTCTTCCCAAAAGTTCCAGAGGTGACTGAGGAAAAAGGAAAAGCAGAACCCATCCTTCTACTCCTAATGTTCCTGGGTAAGACAACCCACTAGGAGTTGGAAGTTACCTCACCGGGAAGTGGGCTAACTTCCGGGTGATAGATAAATAGATGGATAGATAGATAGATAGATAGATAGATAGATAGATAGATAGATAGATAGATAGATAGATAGATAGATAGATAGGAAAAGAGGAACCGAGCTTGTATCCCTAATTCCCCTGAGCAAGACAACCCACTAGGAGTTGGAAGTTAGCCCACCAGGAAGTGATCCGCAGTTGTTTCGCATGGACGCAACTGGGATGCTGAACGTTTACCCTTTTTCCCCAAAGGTCCACAGGTGGTTGGGGAAAAAGGAAAAGCAGAACCGAGCTTGCATCCCTAATTCCCCTGGGTAAAACAACCCACTACGAGTCGGGAGCTAGCCCACCGGGAAGTGATCCGCAGTTGTTTTGCACGGACGCAACCGGGATCATGAACGTTCACCCTTCTTCCCAAAAGTTCCAGAGGTGACTGGGGTAAAAGGAAAAGCGGAGCCCACCCTGCTACTCCTAAAGTTACTTAGTAAAACAAGCAGCTACGAGTCGGGAGCTAGCCCACCGGGAAGTGATCCGCAACTGGGATTCTGGACGCTCAACCCACATGCTTGAACTCAGGTCCCAATTCCCATGCTGAGTGAATTAAAGCTGTCAATCAATTGCTCCATGGACCACAGCTTGGATCTCGCGTTCCGTACCTCCCAGCCAGTTCGGTCGCACCAAACCTGAGCTCCCTAAACACCCTGCTGTCCCCCATCATCAATCTTACGGAACAGATACATCCAACGACCGTGCATGATGTTTCGATCCTGTGCCCACGATGCTGAGAAAGCTTATTGAGGAGTTCACCCACGGCCTTCGGCGGTGACCTCACCTCCTTTGCCCAATCTCATGCGCTCATTGTTCCGAGGAGGCTATCAGACGCTGAAGGGTTTAGAGCCAGAAATCTGCATGTAGACACAAAGCAGGTGGCCTTTAGCCTCGTCTGTAATAACATCCATGAGGAACAGACGCTCTCTCTGGACTGTGGAGAGGAATGTTCTTGAGAAACCCTGGCTGGCTAGGGTGAGGTCCTCACATACAGTAGCACATAACAGGTCCCGACGGGCTTCAAGGGTGAACACTATGAATAGGGTGGCCAGACGTCGCATATTTCCAGGACGCTCTCGGATTTCAGGGCCCTTTTTCTTTTTTAGGTGTTCGGACTTTATTCCCTGGTCTCGTGTTACGTGACTGCTCAGCCGGAATATTCCATTGTCCACTGACGGACTCGTCTGTAGGGTTTGTGCCATTGCTAATCCGATTTTTTTTTTTATTAGTAGGGTAATTGGAGGGAATCCATCCGGTGAAACGTCTTGGCAGCACCAGAGTCCTGTCCAGAGAGCGGAGAAGATACTCCAGGCAGCTAGGCTACGCAGTATGTCGGGAAAGGAATTCACGGTACTTCATTGAAGGTCATCTGAATGAGCTGCTATCCTTTGCTAGTATGGAAAAAGGCTTCACACTAGATGTTGGAACTTTGGCGCTGGGATTGATTGATCGCTTTCACCCATGACGGCATGACTAAGGTCAAGCAAAGAGGTCGGCTGGGAAGTCCTGGACCACAAATGCCGCTCCAACTAGGCCTAAGGGTTATGGATGGAGCTTCATCCCAGTCTAGTAGTGACCTATTTGTCGGTTCATCTTGAATACCAGTTGATGTTTCTCTGAAGTTCGTTGAAAAGTCAAAAGTTTAGAGACGGCTACTCATAGAAGGTCCTCCTTAATTTAAGCTTCAAGACAACAAACTGTAAATTAGACCTCGTAGAATTAAACAGTCCACCTTAAATATCCCCAACATGCAACTTCCCAGGAGGATGACACAGTCTTCCTAACCTGCGATGGAGGTTGCAGTAGTGAGCCTACAGGGGTTGGAGAATGAAACTGAAACACCTGTCATTTTAGTGTGGGAGGTCTCATGGCTAAATTGGACCAGCCTGGTGGCCAATCTTCATTAACTGCACATTGCACCAGTAAGAGCAGAGTGTGAAGGTTCAGTTAGCAGGTAAGAGCACAGTTCTGCTCAAAATACTGCAATGCACACAGCATTATGGGAGACATACCAGAGTTCAAAAGAGGACAGATTGTTGGTGCACGTCTTGCTGGCGCATCTGTGACCAAGACAGCAAGTCTTTGTGATGTATCAAGAGCCACGTTATCCAGGGTAATGTCAGCATACCACCAAGAAGGACGAACCTCCACCAGCATCACGTAGTGACCTGGCCACTGTCCTGCAAGAAGAATGGCTTAAACTCCCTCTGACCACTGTGCAGGACGCAGTATATGTCATTCCCAAGACCAACTGACGCTGTATTGGCCGCAAAAGGAGGCCCTACACCATACTAATAAATGACTGTGGTCTAAAACCAGGTGTTTCAGTTTCATTGTCCAACCCCTGTATGTATTAGCCTAGCATAAGGACTATTAGCCTAGCATAGAGACCTGCCAACTCTCCGGGTGCCGCACTCTGTGGCATCCCTCGTTTGGCCAGCTGCTTCAGCTTCTCAGCGAAGACTGACGGCGTGGATGGCTTGTAACATTTACAAAATTCCAGAAGCGTCTGACGACCGTAGATGGAGCCTTAGCCGTAAGTGTAAATGGCTTTCGGGCATAGAGCGGCATTAGCACCATGTTTGCTAGGTTCAGAGAAGCTGCCGTGTGCTTCAGTTGGCATTGCTGTGCCATTAGGGTTACAAAGAAATATGGGCATCTGTTGTTTGTTTCCGTTTTAACTGTTTTCCCCATTACGATTACTCTAGACTTCCTTCTGTTGGTAAATATTTGCTGAACATGGTTCTTATTAAAAGTGATGGGGAATTCCAGAACATTACAGCCTGGGTAATCTACAAAACGGAAAACTTAAACCCTATACTATGCTATACCTCAAACCTCTCAGCGATCCTAATTACCCTCATCACATCAAGTAGCTGCACCCAGAGACAATCGACTGACAGGAATGAAACCTGGTGGGTGGATTTGACATGGTGAGACATGCTAATGATTCAAGTTTCATGCAGCTGTGCATGTGACGTCAACAAGGACGGGCCTTAACGCTGTACCTGACTGACCCAACACCACCATTACAGACATCCAGCGAGCAGTGGTGTCCTCCATGAGTCATCCTGTTGGTGCAGCACCATTGGCAGACGGCTGCACCACGCAGGACTACATGCACACAGACCGTTACCACGACTGTCCTTAACACCACGTCACCGTCACCAAAGACTGCAGTGGTGTCGTACCAGACTGTCATGGAGTGACTCAGAATGGCAGCGGGTCATCTTCAGTGACAAGTCCCGCTTTAGTCTTGGTGGAGACGCCCAACGAATCCGTGTGTGGAGGCACCGTGGTCAGCACCAAGATGAACGGTATGTTGTCACACGTCCAGAAGACCTGGTGTCCCTCCACCTCCACCCCTACCGCACCATCTGCAGGAACTGTGTGAGGATGTTCAAGCTGCATGGGATGGATTATCACAGGACACCATTAGGAACCTCTACAGCTCCATACCGAGACGTCTGGCGTGTTGGGTTAGCAAACACGGCGGCCCGACGCCATACTGAGAGACAGACTTCTGTATGTGTAGCTCAATAAATATTGATCATATCAGTCTAAATTCATCATCAGTTATTGATCCTGGTCACCTTTATCCTCCTTCCCAACAGCACCGCACTCCCACACCTCCTTCTGGGTGCAGCTGATCTTTTGACAATGAGTGTACATAATAGCAGGAGGTTCTGGCCACACCGCCCACTGCTATTCCATTCCTCCAGAGAACACAGTGCTCCACAGTCCAAAGCTAAAGCTGATGCTTCCGTTGGGGACATGACCTTAGGCTCCTGTTCGGCAGCTCTGGCATTTACACGCAACTAAACACCATGTGTCAGCAACGACTGTCCCCTAAACAAGCACGTCCACTAATTAGAAGCCCTGGACATTCGGCTGTATAGCATATATGCTGCTGGAAATGTTCGTGTTGTTGTGACACAACATCGGTTTCATTTTGACTGCTGCATACTCTGCACGCTGGGAGAAATGTGTCCAAGGCTTGGACACGCTTGGAAAAAAAACAGACATCCCGGAGATTTTTCCTCGCTGTTAATGGAAAACAAACCGCGCTGCCTCCACTGAGAGGCAATTATCTCCCAGTGCGGCGCATGTAGCTTAAGTTGCATTACAAAGAGACAAAGAGTCCCGCTTAAACGTGTAAATGGCAAATTATTGCCATTAGCAAATGACTCCTAATTCTCCGACGGGCCATCAAAACCGCACATCCGCATTCCTGCACAGAGCTCTTCCTAATGATGATTGAGGCTGGGGACAGATGAATAGAGACAAGGCCGGAATGCGCTTCATTCGCTCCAAGTAACGCATAACTTTAGCACTGTCCCATCAGGCTTCTTCAAGACTGTGGGGTGTTGCTGAGGCCCGTTTTAGTCGATGACAGATAGATGGTGCCATATGCTGCATAGCGAACCGGGTTCATCATGGTTTTGTGCATCTACTGGTGTAGGATAAGTTAGGAGGCACAGAACAAAGACTCTCTCTGGCTATTGGCTAAACAGCTTCAGCACTTTGTGCTTCCACTCTCTGGCCACTTTATTGGAAACACCTGCCTTGTGCTTCCACTCACTGGCCACTTTATTAGAAACACCTACGTTGTACTTCCACTCACTGGCCACTTTATTGGAAACACCCTCCTTGTACTTCCACTAACTGGCCACTTTATTAGAAACACCTGCCTTGTACTTCCACTCACTGGCCACTTTATTGGAAACCCCAACCTTGTACTTCCACCAACTGGCCAGTTTATTAGAAACACCTGGCTGGTACTTTCACTCATTGGCCACTTTATTAGAAACACCTGCCTTGTATTTCCACTCACTGGCCACTTTATTAGAAACACCTGCCTGGTACTTTCACTCATTGGCCACTTTATTGGAAACACCTACCTTGTGCTTCCATTCACTGGCCACTTTATTGGAAACCCCAACCTTGTACTTCCACCAACTGGCCAGTTTATTTGAAACACCTGGCTGGTACTTCCACTCACTGGCCACTTTATTGGAAACACCTGCCTTGTACTTCCACTCACTGGCCACTATATTGGAAACACCCTCCTTGTACTTCCACTAACTGGCCACTTTATTAGAAACACCTACATTGTGCGTCCACTCACTGGCCACTTTATTAGAAACACCTGCCTGGTGCTTCCCCTCACTGGCCACTTTATCAGAAACACCTGCCTGGTGCTTCCCCTCACTGGCCACTTCATTAGAAACACCTGCCTTGTACTTCCACTCACTGGTGACTTTTTAAGCCCCACCGTCGTTGCAGGTCCATTGTATAAAGTTATAGTGCACAGGTGGCCCAGGACTGTGTGCGGCGCTGGCATGAGTGTATCAGTCACAGCAGTGTTGCTGAGGTTTTTACACACGTCAGTGTCACTGCGGGGTTAACAGTGGACGGCCACCCGAAAATATCCAGCCAAGAGCGGCTCTGTGGTCAGAAACCGACCGCTGAAAGACCAGAGGAGTCTAAACTCTGCATCAACAGCTGGGCTGCAGTCTTACTGTACACCAGCCTTTCCATTAAAGGCACTCATGTATGTGTGTCAAACTCAGCGGAAACAATAATCCTCCACCAGCACCAACAACAGCTGTGATTGGATTTGGCATGTAAGTGTAGGGATGTAGGCCACATCATCATTCAGACTCTCTTACACCATACTGGATAGTTGGTCCAGATTTGGTGGGTTTGAGCCACTGGTAGACCCGTATGACCGTACGCTTCCATACACCTGCAGATTCAGCTACTTCTTTGGTCTTTGGCCACGCCCACATGCAGTCACTCCTTTTAGCCAATCATTAACATCTGCTCTGGAGCGTTTACCACACATGGAACGAGACATTCCCTGCACTGTAGCACCTCCTCCCAATCTATGGATCCCGTCACTCACACCCCACAGGGATTTATAACTTATATAAATGATATTAAAAAAAAGAAACCCCTAAAAAATAATATCTCTTGCTGTAGATGTTCTGCAGCTATACTTGGGCTTCCTCAGCCTGCAGCTCATTATCAGCGGCGTGTGTAAACACGGCCCACAGGTCAGAAGGCCGCCAGCTGAAATATGAATCACACTACTGCCTCCCGCCGAACAGAGAAGTCAGGCTCAGTGCACCGCAGGGAAGCACGTGTGTTTCTAGATTGCACCTTTCTGAGAACAACAACACATCCTTCACCAGAACAAGGTGTGGCCCCAGTAAGCGAGGGACATCGCTTGTTTTCCTAGGATTAAGTTACATACATCCCGTAAACCTGACGTTATCTGGGCTAGCCCCGCACTCCCTCGGAAGGCATCGCCAAAGCCATTAGGGCACGAAAGCTCTGAAAGATCTGAAAAGTCTCCAAACGTTCCGGCTACAATCAATGCTCTGCTTTGCATTTTATCATCCCTGCCACCGCCGTGAGTCTCAATCAGAGCCACCGCCTGCTGCTAGTTTGTTTATCGGCATACAAAACGAGACTACAGATCAAATATTCTGCCCGCACGGAGCTCTCAGCAGAATAGCTGCATGTAGACAAACGCAGCATGGCTTCAGAACCAAACGGATATGCATGAGGGACGTCCTGAGTGGCATCTCGCTTTCTATAAATTTCACCACGGATGTTGTTTTCTCTCTTCCCTTCATTAATAATTGAAACGAGCCGCGGCGCCAGCGAACCACCACACGTGCGCGCACGCACGTAGGCGAGACACGGCGCTTTCTTCCAAATAGGCACTAAGGCATTCAAATGAACACCGCTTTACACCGTCATGGACCAAACCGTGGGGAACGAACAACAGCCTCAAGGCAGCCGCTACTGCTTTTAGCAATGCTAACACACTTTCGGCCATGCTAATAGATAACAGCAGGTCATACGGTGCCGGAAACCACATGACCAAGCCTGTTCATGATCACTTACCAACTCCACATCGATGAGATGTGATGATTTAGACACCTGGTGTGTACGATGCTAATCCGAAGGCTAATAGAAATCAGCCAAGGCATGGTTAGCATGTTATTGCTTCTTTACATTTGCACTGGAGCTACGATGCTAATGTAGCTGACGTGTTATGGGGGCCACCAATCACCATCATGCAAACTGCATGTGATTCTTCAACTTCCACTGTATATACATTACGTTTAAGGCATTTAGCTGAGGCTCTTATCCAGAGCAACTCACAAGGCTAATCATATTACAGATATACGGTTACTGTAGTGTTAGGAGTTTTGCCCAAGGACTCTTACTGGTGCAGCCCAGCATATTCACCCGGATCGGGAATCAAACCCCAGTCTCCTACATGGGGCAGCAGCTCTTTGGAAAGTGTTGCATTGAGGAACAGGCTTCAAGATGGTTCTAGCAATGCCAGAAAGTCCTTCCCTGCTAGAAACACCCGGAGAGGCCGGCTAATCCAAGTGTTTTTTGGATGCTGGTACCGAAGCAGCTAGAGGAACACCAGGCCTGCACAAGCCGGACTTTTCCACGCTGGTCTGGGCTGTTTTTGTTTCTTTCCAGCAGGGATGAGCTGGAATTCCTTTCCTGAACCCCTTGCACGCTAAAAACCCGTAGCATTCCAGCACGGTAAAGCAGTAACAGGTTGTCTCTGGGAGTTTTTTTCTTCTGAGCCTTCACTCCATCTCAAGACATATGGCTTCATTTCTGCCTGACAGCAGGTGGCTGTACTCCTACCGCAGACGAAGGGGAGATAAGTGTGTACTGCCCCATTACACCGCCTTACTTCCAACACTGTTTTCGCGGTTTCCAGCAACCAGTGGTCAAGCAGGATAGGCCACAGGAGAGAACTGTCCCTCCGACCAGGGGTCTTCAAATATCCTAGTCCTTGGTAGGTCTGGGACTACTACAGACCAATCAATCACATAACCGTTCCCTTGATTTCCAGCAAGAGCAAAATCCAGGACTGGAAGCTGGATTCCAGGTCCAGATTTGAAGCCCTGGGCCTTAGAAGATGAAGCTACCTAGCTTACCGAAACAAGTTGGGAAATTCTATGGAAAGAATTAAACTCAGACCACATTTGTAACCCTTTAACGCTCTTCTCAACTGTTTGGTAGAGCACTATGATTTGCTCTTTGAGTCACTATAATTTAATGGAGAAGGTGCTGAACTCACTCCTCAACCTGATTGCGCCATCTCTACCAATCGGAAGAGGTGTGTTAGACTAAATGAATCCACTAGAGGGCGCTAAGTCTTTTCAGAGTCTTTTAGATACACCTTTACTGTTCTCGTCCATTGAGGAAGAAGGCAGCAAGTAACTTACTCCACACATGTGGTTTGGTTTAGGTGGAATTTTCAAAAGGTAGGCATATGTTATCGGCATATTACAGTTTTACTGGTTTTGATGAGCAGAATGACGTAACTTCATGTATCAAAAATAAGTCTAATGGGGTGAAATAATGTTCAAGAAACATGCTCTACCAAACGGTCTAATTGTTTTATTCTGTTACAGGTGTGTATCATAAGCTAAGGTCATTAAAATTAGGTCCTTGTTTCATTATTGACCACAAAACTTTTTTTTTTAATCTATTTTGATGGAGTTAAGGCTGTAAGTACAAAAGAAGATATTTGTAGAATTTTTTAAAAATTATATATATATATATATATATGTTTACATTGTTGCCACATCTTTTGGAAGCACAGACCTGAACCTGTTTGTAAATGTAACAAAACGTAATGCATCAGGAATCTTATTATGTACCTGAGTATCTACTCATATAATAAACTCTGAATAGTCATAATTCTCAACTCCTACGACTCGTGAGCTCGTCTATCAACGGCTTGCGCTCAGCTCAGTCCCGCTGTACATAGCTGCGCCCTGAGGGATTACAGCCTACACCATTATTACAGGTCTGTACCCTAACCTGGCTCTCTCAAGGGCCAAAACAGGTGTGTGCTGGCACTTCTAGCCATGAATCAGTCATGCTCTGTGCATATTTCAGCTCATCCGTCATTCCGATCCACTTTACCAGCTTCATACAAATTGGCAGTCCTATTTACAGCTTTCTGCGAGACAGCGCGGCGGCTTTAACCACTTCATATCCTGTGCACAATGCTAACTGCTTGGGCTACTCTTAGGTTATAGAAGCGAGTGGCAATGCTGTGGACCCAGCAGTGGACCCAGCAGTGGACCCAGCAGTGCACCCAGCAGTGCACCCAGCAGTGCACCCAGCAGTGCACCCAGCAGTGGACCCAGCAGTGGACCCAGCACTCCCCTCACACATCTAAGCAGAGGCTTTCACGGAGAACATCATGCTGGTCTGTTGCTGGTTTTGCTGGTCACACAGTATGACCATGCTGACCAGTATACCAGCATCCGAGACCCAACATATACTGGTTTTGCTGGTGACCAGTATATTAAACTCCATCGCGGCTGACCAGTATACCAGTACCCTAAACCCAACATATACTGGTTTTACTGGTGACCAGTATATTATACACCTTTGCTGCTGACCAGTATACCAGCATCCGAAACCCAACATATGCTGGTTTTACTGGTGACCAGTATATTAAACTCCATTGCTGCTGACCAGTAAACCAGCATCCAAAACCCAAGATATGCTGGTTTTGCTGGTGACCAGTATACCAGTATCCTAAACCCAACATATACTGGTTTTGCTGGTGACCAGTATATTAAACTTCACTGCAGCTAACCAGTAAACCAGCATCCGAAACCCAACATATACTGGTTTTGCTGGTGACCAGTATATTAATCTCCTTTGCGGCTAATTAGCTCTCATTAGCATTTAGCCTCACGTATTTGCACACTGAGGAATTTGACCTCTGCATTTACCCCATCCGTGCAGCGGAACACCAACATGCACCAGGGCGCCGTGAGCACACTGCCTGGAGCAGTGGGCCACCCTTTCCACCGCACCCAGGAAGCAGTTCGGGATTAGGTTTCTTGCTCCAGGGCACTTCAGTCGTCGTGTCCTGTCGGCTCAGGGAATCGAACCTTCTGATCACAAGGCTGGCTCCCTAACCTTCAGGCCACGGCTGCCTTGTTAGCAACATTAGCCTCGTAGCTCCAGTTCAAAAGCAGAGAAGCTAACTTCAGACCCCGAGCACGTCTTGGCTGGCTGCTGTCGCTGTAACGCCTCAGCCGGGCTCCTGTATCAGCGGCGATTCTTCTCTCATTGCTAAAAAGACGTGTCGTGGCGTTCCGCCGCGCACCTCTCCAATTTTCAGGTTTTCATCAGTAACATCTGATAGAGCACTAGTCTGCTGCTGCTGTCTGGCAGAGGATGAATTACTTGAGCTCTGACGGATGCGGGGCCTGGTGGAGTTGCTGTTCGTGGGCTGAGGGATTACGTGCAGCCAGAGAGAGATGGCTCTGTCAGCATCCACCTGCAAATTCATAACCTCGGGGCCTCTGGAGCTGCACTTTGCACGCTTTGGTTGTAAGTGATGGACAGACATGCAAGCTAGCCAAGCAGAAGGCCTCACTTTATCACCAGTCTGAGGAGCTCCATGGGGGTCAGTTGCACTGGTCACGTAACAGTGAACACATGCATGTATGCATAGATACACATACTACTGGTTTTACTGGTGAGCAGCATATTAACGTCCATTGCTACTGACCAGTATACCAGCATCCAGAACACAACATATACTGGTTTTACTGGTGACCAGTATATTAACTTCCATTGCTGCTCACCAGTATACCAGCATCCTAAACACAGCATATACTGGTTTTACTGGTGACCAGCATATTAACGTCCATTGCTTCTGACCAGTATACCAGCATCCTAAACACAGCAAACACTGGTTTTACTGGTGACCAGAATATTAACGTCCATTGCTGCTGACCAGTATACCAGCATCCTAAACACAACATATACTGGTTTTACTGGTGACCAGAATATTAACGTCCATAGCTGCTGACCAGTATACCAGCATCCTAAACACAACATACACTGGTTTTACTGGTGACAAGCATTTTGACTTCCATTGCTGCTGACCAGTATACCAGCATCCTAAACACAACATATACTGGTTTTACTGGTGAACGTCCATTGCAGAATATCCTAAACACAACATATACTGGTTTTACTGGTGACCAGAATATTAACGTCCATTGCTGCTGTCTAGTGTACCAGCATCCTAAACAAAGCACATACTGGTTTTACTGGTGACCAGCATATTAACGTCCACTGCTGCTGACCAGTGTACCAGCATCCTAAACACAGCAAACACTGGTTTTACTGGTGACCAGCATATTAACTTCCATTGCTGCTGACCAGTATACCAGCATCCAGAACACAGCATACACTGGTTTTACTGGTGACCAGTATATTAACTTCCATTGCTGCTGACCAGTATACCAGCATCCTAAACACAGCATACACTGGTTTTACTGATGACCAGCATTTTGACTTGCATTGCTGCTGACCAGTATACCAGCATCCTAAACACAACATATACTGGTTTTACTGGTGACCAGTATATTAACTTTCATTGCTGCTGACCAGTATACCAGCATCCTAAACAAAGCACATACTGGTTTTACTGGTAACCAAAATATTAACATCCATTGCTGCTGACCAGTATACCAGCATCCTAAACACGGCAAACACTGGTTTTACTGGTGACCAGCATATTAACGTCCATAGCTGCTGACCAGTATACCAGCATCCTAAACACAGCATATACTGGTTTTACTGGTGACCAGCATTTTGACTTGCATTGCTGCTGACCAGTATACCAGCATCCAGAACACAGCATACACTGGTTTTACTGGTGACCAGCATTATAACGCCCATTGCTGCTGACCAGTATACCAGCATCCTAAACACAACATATACTGGTTTTACTGGTGACCAGAATATTAACGTCCATAGCTGCTGACCAGTATACCAGCATCCAGAACACAACATACACTGGTTTTACTGGTGACCAGCATATTAACGGCCATTGCTGCTGACCAGTGTACCAGCATCCTAAACACAGCATACACTGGTTTTACTGGTGACCAGCATATTAACGGCCATTGCTGCTGACCAGTATACCAGCATCCTAAACACAGCACACACTGGTTTTACTGGTGACCAGCACATCCCAAACACAGCGCTAGCTGACCAGCATTACTGAATCACTCTGAGCTACATTACTTCACTTGTACGTCTGACAGGAAAGGGAATATCTGTAAGGTGGCGCCTCAGTACTGCGTGCCTCAGCACGGACACTATCTCGCAGTGCTTTCAGTGGTACTGGACAAAAACCGCAACACTGGTGATCAAGCGGCCTCTAGCAGGGCTACGTGTCCCCTCCGTCAGCCCTAAGCCCTTCCTGCCAGTCTGCATCATCACGTCCCCGCCCTCCATACGCAGATAATGAGCCACGCCTGTCATAACACATATCTTGGCACATTGGAGTAAAGTCTAAACAAACAGCGGGGACGTCTCCCTGCACCCAAGTCCTTTTCCAATCCCTCGTAATTAAAAAGGGGGTCAGAGCAGGCCTATCATGCGGGCACAGTAATTGGAGCAGCCTCGTCTCTAGTAGTGGCCAGCGTCTGAGGGGAATGCCAGGGTCAGACGCCGGAGAGATATGCCAGGTCGCATGTTCCTGAAGGGCCGGTGATTTGTCTTACACTCTGAAGGAATGCGTCTGTGGCTCGAGGGGAACAACCACGAGAAATAGGGCCATTTATTATGTATGTTGGCCGTCGCCGAACGCAGTCATTTCCAATTCCCTAATAAATATCTCTCTGTATTGCCAATCCAGAAGTGCAAAGTCTCTACATGTATACTCTGGGGCGTGTTTGGTCCGCCGCTGCATTTAATAACACTGCCAGACGTGCGGCTCTGTCAAATGTCTCAATGCTTTCGGAGAACAGCAGTGACTACACAACTTCGGACTCCAAATATGGATGGCGTGTGGTCAGTACAAAACACTTCTGAAAGCAGCCAGGTCCATTCCTCACAGTGTCGGGCACTTGCAGTGGTGCGGGATGCCTTGAACTTCACATCACTGCTTCTCTAAACCGGGTTTGAATGACAAATCAGATCTACAGATTACCCCGTTTTTGGCAGGCCAAGTTTGGAGGCAAGTTCTGAAAGCAGTCCATGTTGGTTTAAGCTGGTATCGTGCTGGTTTAGCTAGTCACCCAGCTGGGTCATGCTAATTGACCGGCATACCAGAATCTAACATACACTGGTTTTACTGGTGACCAGCATATTAACTTCCATCGCTGCTGACCAGCATCCAAAACACACATGCTGGTCTATGCTGGTTTCCCTAGCAGGAATGATCAAGAAGATCTCACTAGAAGATATTTTCATAAAAGGAAACAATCATAATGCAAATACATACTTAAACATGCTAACTGAACCCAAACAACCTCACTAAAGGCCCTCTAGAAGGCTAATGCTAACAAAAAATGCTAACAATGTTTGCTAGCCATACTTACAAAAGCCTAACGCTAAAAAAAAAAGCTTTGCATGATTGCTAGCAATGCTAAGGCCTTATGAAAGCCTAATGCTAAAATAGAAATGCTAACCGTGGTTGCTATCCACGCTTATGAATGCCTAATGCTAAAACAAAAATGCTAACCGTAGTTGCTACCCATGCTTATAAATGCCTAATGCTAAAACTTAAATGCTAACCGTGGTTGCTAAATGCTAACCGTAGTTGCTACCTACGCTAAAAAAGTTAACTGTGTTTGCTAGCAATGCTAAGGCCTTATGAAAGCCTAATGCTAAAACATAAATGCTAACCGTAGTTGCTACCCATGCTTATAAATGCCTAATGCTAAAACAAAAATGCAACCATAGTTGCTACCCATGCTTATAAATGCCTAATGCTAAAACATAAATGCTAACTATAGTTGCTACCCATGCTTATAAATGCCTAATGCTAAAACAGAAATGCTAACCATGGTTGCTACCCACACTTATAAATGCCTAATGCTAAAACAAAAATGCTAACCGTAGTTGCTACCCATGCTTATAAATGCCTAATGCTAAAACAAAAATGCTAACCGTGGTTGCTAAATTCTAACCGTAGTTGCCACCTACGCTTATAAAAAAAAGTTAACTGTGTTTGCTAGCAATGCTAAGGCCTTATGAAAGCCTAATGCTAAAACATAAATGCTAGCCCTGGTTGCTACCCACACTTATAAATGCCTAATCCTAAAACAAAAATGCTAACCGTAGTCGCTACCCATGCTTATAAATGCCTAATGCTAAAACAAAAATGCTAACCGTGGTTGCTAAATGCTAACCGTAGTTGCCACCTATGCTTATAAAAAAAAAAGTTAACTGTGTTTGCTAGCAATGCTAAGGACTTATGAAAGTCTAATCCTAAAACAAAAATGCTAACCGTAGTTGCTACCCATGCTTATAAATGCCTAATGCTAAAACAAAAATGCTTACGTAGTCGCTACCCATGCTTATAAATGCCTAATGCTAAAACATAAATGCTAAATGTGGTTGCTACCCACGCTTATGAATGCCTAATGCTAAAACAAAAATGCTAACCATGGTTGCTAGCCATGCTTATAAATGCCTAATGCTAAAACAGAAATGCTAACCGTGGTTGCTAAATGCTAACCGTAGTTGCCACCTACGCTTATAAAGAAAATTGACTGTGTTTGCTAGCAATGCTAAGCCCTTATGAAAGCCTAATGCTAAAACAAAAAAGCTAACAGAGGTTGCTAGCAATGCTAAGTTTCCCCTTCATTATTCTTTAGCTCGAAGAGGCGAACTTTGGACATTAATTGTGTTTGGCATCTGAAGCCTTTTTCTTTAATCATAGCACGGGAGCTACGAGGCTAATGCACAGTAAAGCTTATTGGCTAATTAGCATTGTGCAATCTGCATTCATCATCTTGCATTTGTTTTGAATCATGCTAAGCTGTTTAGAGACTTGCTAGCATGGGTTCTGACACTGTAGGCATTCTTACAGATACTTATACTATGGTATTTATCACAACAGTGGATGATGTAAGCACGTCTGCTAAAGAAGCAAACTTCAAACATCAACTATACGTCTGGGCTGATTTACATTCGAGGTGCGGGTGGAACTGCAAATGAGGGAGTTTAGCTCCGATGTTCCTTCGGGATCCTGACACCGCATTGTTCTTCAGTTTAATATCACTCATTCAACAGACAACGTAACGGCAAAGTGTAGCGTGCCCTCCCACTGACTATGACACCAGGCTATTATCATATTTAAGCAATGGTTGCAAGGTAGCAACATTAACAGCTTACTCCATCCCTTTATAATTCATTTCCAACTGAGAGGAATAATAATAATAATAATTCTCACACAATGAATAAAAAAAAAATCATTTAAGCACTCTGAAGCCTAAGTAGACGACAAATGGAGGCGCTCCCCCCTGCGGATATTAATCACCACACTCACTCCTGATTTTCTCCCTTGATTTCAATATTCATGCCAATATTCCCGAACCCACATACGTATTCATTTACATGGAAATGAGCCGAGATGGGGAACAGTGAGTGTCGTGACACTGTGTGGATGAAGGCGAGTCACAACGCCGAGTGTGGACCGGAATAGGAAATTCTCATCCGTCCGCACAGTGGAGATTGAGAGCGAACGGGCAAAGGCAGGGGTCCGCCGGTATGTGCGGGCGGGCAATTTGGTAACAGACGAGGTGGGCTCATCACCCCTGCGGAAGATGGAGAAAATTTTCACTGCAAAAAAAAATTATGTCTATAAGAGGACGTGTCTTATATCTGGCGGATATCTTAAAAGTCCTGAGTTTACTTTAAGCTAATTTAAAGATTGGTGAATTTATGGTAGCCTAAATTTCTCACTATGTTATATATATCATGTGACTCGTCTCAAGCTCATTTCTTAAGATAAGCAAACGTTTTTTTCTGCTAATATATTGAGAAAAAAAAGTGGCCTAATAAAAAAATGCCTAGAAATAAATTTACAATTCCTAATTTTAAAATTAAATTCTTAAATTCTTAACTACATATAAGATTTTGCCTACTAAAATTTTATTTCCAATTTTTTTTTCTGTTTTATATAAAAATTAAATTATTATCTGGACAAATAACATTTTTTTAAATTAATTTTATTTTTATTAAAAAAAATTTTTTAATTAATTTTATTAAAAAGTTTTAAAACAGGCGTCCCAGGATCAGACTGTACTAAGATTAGGGTGGCCACTTTCATAGTCCCGGAAAGGAGGACATCCCACCCCCAAAGGGAGACATCATAAAGGGGTGGTGGGGGCGGAGTTGGGAACGATACTAGAACCGAATGAAATTAAAACCTAACCTATATAACACATACATGAGCACTTTACTGACCTAATTGGCTGGAATGGGTGACATTCGTGAGTCAGACGGGAGCTCACTAAGTGACTAGCATTTAGAGGGATGACCTGTGGTTAGCCGGTAGGTGACTCACAATGTCACATGACCTTGTTAAACCAATGAAATGCAAGATATGTCTTTTAACACCGACGTGAGCCAATGGCACATATAGCATTGTTGGGGAGCGAATATTTTAAATAGCTCATCCCAAAAAGAGGACGAATAGGCGTCTGCACTGGACGGAGGACGGGAAGTTGTAAATCCGGACTGTCCGGCCTAAAAGCGGAAGTGCCGCCTCCCTAACTGAGATTGAAGTTGGCAAAGCCAGGAATCCTGACCATGCTGTTGGAGGAGCACTAGGAGTGATCCGAACCTTCATGCTGGACGGAGGCAGCAGCTTACAGAGTCACCGAACCCATGAGGCTCTGTTCCCACTGCAGGAAGACGAGCATGGGGAAAATCCAGCACCCTCCGTCCAGCAGGGATGGCACGTCTGCAGCTCAATGGCGCGTGGACGGCTCAGAGGTGCGGATGAGCGACACTGTGGCTGTGTGTGAGGGAACAGCCGCGGTTTAATGCAGTCTGTTCGGAAGCATGAGACCCGCGCGCTCTGGTGTGAGTCACTCATTATCAGGGATGATTTTATCAGGTTGGTTGTTACATGCTGTTCGCGAAGCCTCGGGAGAACGCGCAAACCTCCTGAGTCACTCGCCTCACCTGACTGACTGTCAGCCGGAATTAATACCGAGCCCGATCGCACGCTAACTAATTAGTTCTGTGATCTCGCTGCTGTAAGATCTTCCTTAACGACATCAACTTTCATTACACCTGCTTATCACTTTCACACACTGCTATCTTTATCTCAGAGACAGAGAGAGAGGGAGAGAGGGAGAGAGAGAGAGAGATAGAGAGAGAGAGAGAGGGAGAGAGAGAGAGAGAGAGGGAGAGGAAAGAGAGAGAGAGAGAGAGGAAAGAGAGAGGGGGGGGAGAGAGAGAGGGAGAGAGAGAGAGAGAGAGAGAGAGAGAGAGAGAGAGAGAGAGAGAGGAAAGAGAGAGAGAGAGAGAGAGAGAGAGAGGAAAGAGAGAGAGAGAGGGAGAGAGAGAGAGAGAGAGAGAGAGAGAGAGGGACAGGGTGAGGGAGAGAGAGAGAGAGAGAGAGAGAGAGAGAGAGGGGGGGGGGGAGAGAGAGAAGAGAGAGAGAGAGAGTGAGAAAAGAAAGAGAAAGAGAGAGAAAGAGAGAGAGAGAGGAAGAGAGGGAGAGAGAGGGAGAGAGAGAGAGGGGGGAGAGAGAGAGAGAGAGAGAGAGGAAAGAGAGAGAGGAAAGAGGGGTGGAAGAGAGAGCGAGAGAGAGAGAGGAAAGAGAGAGAGGGAAGAAAAAGGAAAGGGAGAGAGAGAGGGGGGGCGGGGAGAGAAAGGGAGAGAGCAGAGAGAGAGAGAAAAAGAGAGAGAAAGAGAGAGCAGGAGAGAGGGAGGGGGAGAGAGAGAGAGAGAGAGAAAGAGAGAAGGGAAGAGAGAGAGAGAGGGGCGGGGAGAGAAATTGAGAGAGCAGAGAGAGAGAGAAAAAGAGAGAGACAGAGCAGGAGAGAGGGAGAGAGAGAGAGAGAGAGAGAGAGAGAGAGAGAGAGAGAGAGAGAGAGAGAAGGGGAGGAGAAAGAGGGAACAGAGAAGAGAGAAAAGGGAGAAAGAGAGAGAGAGAGGGAGGAAAGGAGGAAAAGGAAAAAGAGACAATGAAGGGAGAAGGAAAGGGAGAGAGAGTAGAGTGACAGAGAAAAGGGGACAGAAGGAGAGAGACAGGAGTGAGGGAGAAAGAGGAAGAGGGAGGAAAAGAAGAAAAAGAAAGAGGGACAAGAGACAACAGGAGAACAAAACAACGAAGGGAGAGCAAAACGGAGAGAGAGGAAAGTGACAGGGAAAGGAAAAAGAGAAGGAGAGAGAGAGCAGAGAAAGAGGGAAAGAGAGGGACCAGTGAGAGAGAGCGAGAGTAAAAGAGAGAGAGAGGGAGGAAAAGAGAGAGAGTGAAAGAGAGAGAGAGGGGAGGAGAGAGAGAGAGAGAGAGAGAGAGAGAGAGAGAGATGTTTTATTAACACTGGTCCTGCGAGTACCTCAGATGAGGATCTAAAGGAAGAGGGGATGAGCGGAGGTGGTGATAAAGCGATCAAGCATGCAAAATAGTGGGTGTGAGGGACGGTCCTGGGCAGGAGCGGTGCGGGTGTGTGGAGGGTGCTGGGGGTTGTTTCAGTAACAGGACATCTGTCAGCCTCCACCTGTCTGTAAGTAGGTCAGGCTGAAGCCAGCCGTTTCAGCTCCGCGGTGTTTAATGCACAGCCCAAAATAACCTTCACTCAGGAAGGAGCAGGATCATACCCCAGCGCTCCCGTTCCCTCCACCCTACAATAAACCCGGTCCCACTGACCACACGGTCCGGCTCCGTCCGACTGAGTCACAGCCACCACGCCACCTCGGCTGCAGACCGCACACTCTCACGACCTCGGTGATGAGTCCAGTCAGTGATCCTAGAGAAGTACTACACACTGGGATACCACTCACCGAACATAAACACCCAACGCTGTACCTGACCGACCCAACACCACCATTACAGACACTCAGCGAGCAGTGGTGTCCTCCATGAGTCCTCCTGTTAGTGCAGCACCATCGGCAGACGGCTGCACCACGCAGGACTACATGCCCACAGACCGTTACCACGACTGTCCTTAACACCACGTCACCGTCACCAAAGACTGCAGTGGTGTCGTACCAGACTGTCATGGAGTGACTCAGAATGGCAGCGGGTCATCTTCAGTGACGAGTCCCGCTTTAGCCTTGGTGGAGACGCCCAACGAATCCGTGTGTGGAGGCACCGTGGTCAGCACCGAGATGAACGGTTTGCTGTCACGCGTCCAGAAGCCCTGGTGTCCCTCCACCTCCACCCCTACCGCATCATCTGCAGGAACTGTGTGAGGATGTTCAAGGACACCAGTAGGAGCCTCTACAGCTCCATACCGAGACGTCTAGGTAACCCTGCTTCTGCCCAACCCTGCTTTCTTGCGAGGTTCAGTCTTCGCGTTGTACCCTTTCGCCCACAGATGTGCAATTCCCAAGATGGCAATTCCCATGTGGTGGTATCATGCTAATCACCTAGCCCCTGTGCCCATCCTGTCTTGTAATGCCACTTTGTACCTGAGGGGGCGACAGGGAGTCACTGTAGCGCTGCAGGAGCGGAATCAGTCCAACATGAGACGGCATATTCTACACCTAGTGTCAGTCATGTTGCAATTCCTGCTCAAGGGACAATTCCGAGGAGAATTCCCTGTAGACTGGGATTGTAGCCACCACTGGTAGACCCGTATGACCGTACGCTGCTTCCATGCACCTGCAGATTCAGCTACTTCCTTCACACTACGGTCTTTGGCCACGCCCACATGCAGTCCCTCCCCTTTTACCACACATGGAACAAGACATTCCCTGCACTGTAGCACCTCTTCCCAACCTATAGATCCCGTCACCCTCACAGGAAGGAGCCTGAGGTTGCTACACCCTTAAATACGCAAGCTGGCTCATTAGATGAACATCATGGAACATCACAGGATGGAGTCCGGAGCTTTGAGGAGCATTCAAAGGAGCCAGCTCGGTCCTAAGCAACCTTCCACGGAATTCCAGTCGAGCAGAAACCCCCATGCTGTCTTATCCTGTGCACTCCACCTCCCCATCAGGACCAAGTACAGGTCGGGCACTGAGAGCACGATGTCACTAATTTCATTAAACCCCCCCCACCACACACACGTCCCGCGGACGCCTCGCAGCCTCTCTGCCTCTCTGCCTCGCAGCCTCTCTGCCGTTAATTAACAACTCATTGAGAGCGAAGGGTCAGTGAGAGTCTCCAGACCCCAGCGGCCGCTCTCCGAGATTTCACACGCCATTTAGTGGCTGATGGACAGGAATGAAGAAGTACTCGTTTGTGTAACCCACAAAACGGGAACGCTGCAGTTTAGCCATGACCAAACAATGGAGGCTGAAGATAACACGGCAGCTCAGCGCCAGGGGCCTTCGAAAGGACACACGACAACGTGGCTGCCGTGAACTTCCCTGCTCCTGTTCCTGCTCCTCGGAGTTCCAGGGAGGCTGCTACCCCTGTCTCCCGACACGCGCTGTGCTTTGCTCTGCTTTCCCGGTCTCAGAAACCACGTAGCTTAAGTACTCGACAGACTGCGGCGCATGTGCGATGCTTTAAGCTAAGTACACTTCCATGACTTGACCTCACTGGCTCTGCAGCTCCAGTGCAAAACTTCAGACAACCAAACACGTCTTGGCTGATTAACTGTGCTGGCACGGTGACGCCAGAGTGCCACGGGCACAGAAGAGGCATTCTCCGCCGCTGGAGAATCCCCATGCTTCAGCAAGAGAAGAAACAGGCCAGTACAGAGGGATCCAAACAGCTGAGGGCTGCTGGCCGGCTTCCAACTCAGCAGCGATTACGAAAAGGGCTGGGAATCCTAACGCAACAAGCGAGTTCAAATGCGTTCCTCCGCAGAGCGCACGCCAAATCCACCTGCAGAACACACAAGCAGCCAGCTCCCCTTCACGGCTGTCAGTAGCTCGAGGTCAGCATTACACACTGCAGGACTGAAGCCCTGAGTGGTGAACATAACCCACTAGGTCACACTGTGGTGAGAGCCAACTGCCAGGCGAGCTGCCGAGGCTCAAGACCTGACCGATGTTGCTGATCAGACGGTCACTCAGTGACAGTGCTCCTCACTGGCCTTCCTCTCCGTCCAGCTTCTGGACATTTTCGATAACCCTCTACACTAACTGGCCACTTTATTGGAAACCCCAACCTTTTACTTCCACTAACTGGCCAGTTTATTAGAAACACCAACCTTGTGCTTCCATCAACTGGCCACTTTATTGGAAACCCCAAAATTGTACTTCCACTCACTGGCCAGTTTATTAGAAACACCAACCTTGTGCTTCCACCAACTGGCCACTTTATTAGAAACACCCACCTTGTGCTTCCATCAACTGGCCACTTTATTGGAAACCCCAACCTTGTGCTTCCACTAACTGGCCACTTTATTGGAAACCCCAACCTTGTGCTTCCACCAACTGGCCACTTTACTGGAAACCCCAACTTTGTGCTTCCACTAACTGGCCAGTTTATTAGAAACACCAACCTTGTGCTTCCACCAACTGGCCACTTTATTGGAAACCCCAACCTTATGCCTCCACTAACTGGCCACTTTATTGGAAACCCCAACCTTGTGCTTGCACTGACTGGCCACTTTATTGGAAACCTCAACCTTGTGCTTTCACCAACTGGCCACTTTATTGGAAACCCCAACCTTATGCCTCCACTAACTGGCCACTTTATTGGAAACCCCAACCTTGTGCTTCCACTAACTGGCCACTTTATTGGAAACCCCAACTTTGTGCTTGCACTAACTGGCCACTTTACTAGAAACACCTACCCTGTACCTCCACTAATTGCCCACTTCATTAGGAAAGTGACCGTCTCTGGAAGAATGAGGTAGAGAGCAGCTGTGCATGTCCACCTGCATACTACAGGTGGCCAGGAACGGTCGAACTAACTAGCGTTAAATACATATGGGACATCTCTATCACATCGCCTAGGAATGAGATGAACTGGTGTCTTACCTGTGAGCTTCATGATGAAACATGCAGCAACAGATGTTCTTCAGCATCACAGCACAGGAGGGTCCACCTGGTGGAGACTGAGACCATCTCCATCTCTCTACACACATCAAAACACTGTGTGCCCCCGACGCTGGCAGGTGTACAGAACTACCGAGCAGAGCTCGTGGAGTGAAGGAGCACTGTCCTTGCCCCCCGTGCTGATGCAGGTTATGGGGTTGGGGGGTGGTGGTGGTGGTGTTGGGGGGGCGGTGGTATTTGCTTAATTTGCCCGTGCGTAAAGGGCGTCTTACGCTCTCCGGAGCCTCTCTCGTGGACGCAGCCTCGCGTGCGAGCGCACGGGTGCACGTTGGAGACGAATGCACGCGTGTGTTACAGTTGCACAGCCTGCCTACGCATGCACGCGCGCCCCTCGCACGAGAGCTCAGGCGCTAATCGATTCCTATCCACAAAAAAAAAAACCCACAACACAACACAACCCAACACTCACCTGCGTCTGCTGCACGCGACGAGAGCGGATGAACCGGACCAGCACCTGTGGACGTGTCGCTTCCGTTCCGAGCGTGCGCAAATATGGCATAAAGAAGTCCAGAGTGGTGCGCGCCAACCTGTAGCACCAAGGCTAAACACCTCTGCGCGCTCCACGAAGGAAAACACCAAACACGCGAAAGCAACCCAAACCCAGCTTCTGCACGAACCGGTATTTATAGTGAGCGCTCGAGCGCTGTTTACAGCGTGCTGGGAAGGGTGGGAGGGGTGCAGAAAGGAGGGGTGGGGCCAAGACGCCTTGGCCACGCCAGCTGACAGCTGATTGGATCTGCGGACTCCAAGTACTACGCGATGATTGGAGCGGGTTGGGAGGAGGGGGGGGACATCCCTTGGCCACGCCCACCAGCAGCTGACAGGCTGACCTGCTGAATTTTTGCTGGGATTTCATTTATTGCACTCTTGACGTGATGGAGCTTCTCAGAGAGACAGGGCAGCATCTACTCAGGGGGTTTCAGTCCGGCCCAAGCCCCCCCTCCACCAACCCCCTCACCCCAACACCCCAAACATATTCTCATTCCAACACACCTGAGCCAGGTAGGTATCTGAGGTAGCCAGGTACCAGGTAGTGGTGGGTTTGAGTCTCTTAGATCACTTCCTGCTTTGTGAAATTCCACCCTGAGGGCAGTTTCCCAAAAGCCCTGGGCTATATACTATGGAAGGGGAATCCCACCAAAATTTTTAAATTTCAAAATAATAATTTAGTCATTAAGATGAGGTCTGATGAGAGGTCTGATGAGAGGTCTGATGAGAGGTCTGATGAGAGGTCTGATGACTGATGCTGATGAGCGGTCTGACGTAAAATGTGACGTAACTACTGTGCAGACTTTTAAACCCACCAGTGAACCTACACATGCCTTCTGAGTTTTTCTGTGGGGAGTGGGGGGTGGGGGGGGATTGGGTTGCCTCATAACACCCTTCATGTATCCCTCCACCTTAGGTGGACTTCAAGGTCCAACCCTCACAATCAACAACGTCATGCGATCATGCAACGTCTTTCCGTGAGGGAGCTTTTAGAGGTGGACGTCTGGTTCCATTGCCCACCACTGTGAGTGGTTCTGACACAGATCCTTTCTCAGTTTCTTTAGATCAGGGTGTCTGTAGGAATCCCTGAACTTCCCAGAATTCTGTGGAATTTCCCTCTAAGATGAACTGGTAGAGAGAGAGTGTGTAACGGTATGCTCGCTCCATGCGATGTACTGCCTCAGGTGTGCCATGAAGCAGAGAGCTCCAGCAGGAGTGAAGAGCATCTTGATATTCCTAGAGTGGCCAGTTTATTAGAAACTCTCTACACCTTCCCATGCAGCGTCAGAAGCCCGACCCTCTCTACGCTATTCATCAAAGCAAAGGGACCCCCACCTTTTGGGTGGTGGGCCATTCTCAGCACAGCATGTTAGCATTGAGCGACAAGGCCTGGGATGGTGGCTGGAACAACTCAGTCACGTTCCCGGAAGTTTTATCCTGCTCCAACTCAGCGGTTAATAATCTCAGCCTTTATGAAGCAATATGCAAATCATCATCAGATCTGTTAGGGCAGGAAGGCAATAACATGTGGCTTCGGGGGAGCGGAGGCTTTGGGGGGTGGGTGGGGTTTGGGGTTGGGAGGGGGGGTTGCATTAAGCCTTCTAGTTGTTCTTCCGCTCCCTGTTTCTTTTCCTTATCCTGCTATCGGCTCACGTACCCCCAGAAGCCCACTTTAGAGGAACACCACCTGTTTCTGTGTGCTATTACAGCCCATACGGAGCCATGTGTCTCGGCCTGACACGCTCTCACATGGTCCTCCCATCATGTACGCTCTCACGGCCTGCAGAGGTCGCTGTTATCGCTACTGTAACTGATCTTCTCCGCTCGCTTTCAGAGAAAGCCTGAGTGAATGTGATGACACTAAACACGGTGCCTGTGTTAATGTGGCACCTCCAACAACACTGATCACACAGGTTCTCGCTTGTTAGCCTTGTTAGCCTTGTTAGCCTGGTCTTTAAGGGTCAGGACCCCCACAGGACCACCACAGACCAGGTATTATGTAGGTGGTGGATCTTTCTCAGCACTGCAGTGACACTGGTGTGGTGATGGTGTGTTAGTGTGTGTGGTGCTGGTGTGAGTGGATCAGACACAGCAGTGCTGCTGGACATCTTCTGTGAGAAGCTTCCTGTGTCCACTGATGAAGGACTAGAGGATGACCAGCACTGCACTGTGCAGCAGCAGATGAGCTATCGTCTCTGACTGTCCATCTACAAGGTGGACCAGCAAGGTAGGAGTGTCTAATAGAGTGGACAGTGAGTGGACACAGTGTCTAAACACTCCAGCAGCACTGCTGTGTCTGATCCACTCACACCAGCACCACACACACACTAACACACCACCACCACGTCAGTGTCACTGCAGTGCTGAGAATGACCCACCACCCACATCATACCTGCTCTGTGGTGGTCCTGTGGGGGTCCTGACCATTGAAGAACAGGGTGATAGAGTACACAGAGAAACAGATGGACTACAGTCTGGACCTGTACACCTACAGAGTGTCCTATATGGTCAGTGGAGCTGATAACCTGGACACTGAGTGTAGAAACAAGGTACCTAATAAAGTGGCCATTGGGTGTGAGTTCCCAGTACACAGTATTGCTTATGGTCAGCGGTCAGCGTTTCTCTAAGCCCAGCTCAGCACTTCTTTAGAATTTTCCTGTTTTAACACTCCCATGTCACGTCAGGAGGAGCTTCTGAAGAAGCTGATAAGCTGGACCAGCCCTGAAGACACTGCGTTAAGTACTGTGGAAAGTGTTAAGGCATTATTTTAAATAAAGTTGCTGAGCTGGCTTCGTTCCAGATTTCCAGGTGGTCTCCATATAGTCCCCCAGCTCTTTTAATCGGAGACGATTAGCCAGGTATCGGACGATAAGTAAAATGAACACTGGTGGTAGGACAGGACAGAGCATCCCATTTCTCTCAGACCTCCAGCCACTGAAGGCCACGCCATCATTCCGATTTACACTTCCAACCTTTTGACAATAGAGCCACAGCTTGGTCCACCCTGGATTACAGGGTGTCGACATTTTTATGCAAGAACTGATTCCCATAAGCAAACATCAGGATCGAACTGGAACTGATGAGAAGCTGGAGCTGAGTCACAGGAGCTGTGTAAGAGCAGGAAATCCTCCAACACAGTGGCACCCCAGGACTGGCGATGGGAAACAGTGGTGCAAGCTTCCCTCAGGCAGACCCACACCAGGAGCCAGCCGGATTCTCCGCTTCAGGAATTATCTCAGGAGTTAAGCAGCTGGGCCGTGTTTACTTAATAAACGAGGATGTCGGGGGAAATGGAACGCAATAAGTCCATTAGGTATGAGAAATGCCATGCATGCCAAAACGTCACCTTGCATAAAGACCCGCAGCTCTCCTCCACCGGTGGCCTGAGCCGATTTTGGCATTCCAGCCTTGAGCTGCAGCTTTCATTTCGCCGGCGTCCGTGTCGCCACTATCAATGATACGGGCGCATTTTACAGACCTCTGAAATAAACCTCATCAGGGCGCTCATATTACGGCTATTGATCATAGCAGGAGCAGGTTGTCACTGTCCGCGACAGGTGCCCAGGTGTGCTTTACAATCGGAATGATCTGAGACGTTCCGGGGAATGACCTGTTAATTTAATAACTCTTTAAAACGTAATGACGAATTCTCGAAATGTCTTGTGTTGCCGCCGGACAGCCGTGTCTGAAACAGCGTAACTTGAATTAGTAAAGGCCTCTGTGCAGCCTCGGGTCACAGACAGCCGTGTAACCCTGGGGCTCATTAAAGGAAGTGTTGAAAATTGGAATGCACATTGTTTTTCCTGGATGGAGATTATTCCAGCAGAGATGCTGGCTGTGCCTCGCGAAGGTAAGTAGGCCTAAAGGATTTTATTTCCTCTCTCCAAGGAAAAAGGTCAGTTAAGGTGGTTACAGTGCGAGACGGACCCAAAGCTGAATGGCTGACCTGTCACACTGGGATATAATCGGAGCCTGTGTAGTGGAGCCCACTATAAAAACGACTGTTCGTATCTATGGTGACCCACACAATGTTCAGGACCACCACAGAGCAGGTATGATGAGGGTGGTGGATCATCCTCAGCACTGTAGTGAGACTGACGTGGTGGTGGTGTGTTAGTGTGTGTGGTGCTGGTGTGAGTGGATCAGACACAGCAGTGCTGCTGGAGTGTTGAGACACTGTGTCCACTCACTGTCCACTCTATTAGACACTCCTACCTTGCTGGTCCACCTTGTAGATGGACAGTCAGAGGCGATAGCTCATCTGCTGCTGCACAGTGCAGTGGTCACAACGCATTGCCCACAATTGAACTGAACTGAACTGAACTGAACTGAACTGAACTGAACTGAACTGAACTGGACTGGACTGGACTGGACTGGACTGGACTGAACTGAACTGAACTGAACTGAACTGAACTGAACTGAACTGGACTGGACTGAAATGAACTAGACTAGACTAGACTAGACTAGACTAGACTAGACTAGACTAGACTGGACTGGACTGGACTGGACTGGACTGAAATGGACTAGACTAGACTAGACTAGACTAGACTAGACTAGACTAGACTAGACTAGACTAGACTAGACTAGACTGGACTGGACTGGACTGAAATGAACTAGACTGGACTAGACTAGACTAGACTAGACTAGACTGGACTGGACTGGACTGGACTGGACTGGACTGGACTGAAATGAACTAGACTGGACTAGACTAGACTAGACTAGACTGGACTGGACTGGACTGGATTGAACTGGACTGGACTCGACTCGACTCGACTCGACTAGACTAGACTAGACTAGACTGGACTAGACTAGACTAGACTAGACTAGACTAGACTAGACTAGACTGCATTGCACTGCACTGGATTAAACCGGAACTGAACTGAACTGAAATGAACTAGACTGCACTGCACTGGACTGGACTGGACTGGACTGGACTGGACCGGACTGGACCAAACTGAACTGAACCAAACCAAACCAAACCAAACCAAACCAAACCAAATTGAATTAAATTGAACCATTCGGTCACAGTCGGGCAGGTGTTCACAAACTTTCGGCCACACAGTAAAGGTGCACTAAACCGTTCCCTGTAAGTGACCTCAGCACTGATGAATGGAAGTCATCTGAGTCATCATTTCCACAGTGCTGTATTTTGACTGAGTCTGGGTTAATAGTCCTCTACCCGGCTTTGCTGCTGCACAGGGATAAGAAGAAGACAAGCGTCTTTACAATAAGTGGTGAAATCAGACATTCGAAAGAAACCAGCAGCCCCAGCTGCTTTTGACCAAGTGAATGGACTTTCGCTGGTCTATTGTCCCGGTCTCCTGCTTATTCATCCTGCTGAAAGATCATGGAGGAGACGAGCCTTTAGTGAATTATTCCTACAGTAGGTCACGAGCACAAAGGGTCTGTAGAGGAGGGACATAATGAGATAGCAGTGTGCTTGAAAACTTCAGGAGCGGACTGAAAAACTGAAGCGGAGAAGTGCTACAATTGAAGAAGACCGGGAAAATAAAGGGGGAATAAAATAGGGCCGAAATAAACGAGCCTTTGGCACGTGATGCACGGGGCCGTAGTTGGCTGGAGGTTGGGGCACCAGCCTTGTGAACGGAAGGTCTCCGGTTCGATTCCCTGAACTGCCCTGGAGCAAGACACCTAACCCCCTACTGCTCCCCGGCCACCGTGGATAGGGCTGCCCACATCTCAGTGCCCACTAGGGTGTGTTTAGGTGGGTGTGTCACTTCATGGATGGGTTAAATTTGGAAGACAATTGGAAAACATGGCCCTAAACCGGGAAATGAACCGGGACGGGAACTGCATTTCCATCACATGAAATGCAGTTCCCATGGTAGTGGAGGTCCGAAATGGTAACAGATACCGAGCTATCATCATCCAGTAGACCACTCAGATACATCTGTTCATCATCTACAGTAATCAGTGTTGTTGTACCACGGGATTTGACCCAAAGGTAGCTTTAAAGGACCACACAAAAGGAGGCTGAGGACTGATCCCTGAGGAACGCCACACATCCTATCATATTTACAGCTGCCAATAGTGACAAATCAATCAATCAATCAATCAATATTTATTTGTATAGCGCTTTTTACAACCAAGGTTGTCTCAAAGCAGCTTCACAGAAAATCAGTTTGTTATAAAAAGAAAAAACACTGAGCTAATGTACTGACATAGGGGTGAGGGGGTAGGCACCGGGTCCAAGCCCCCCTTGAGCAAGCCAGTGGCAACAGTGGCGAGGAAAAACTCCCTTGAGTAAGGAAGGAACCTCAGGCTCAAGGGCGGAACCCAACCTCCTCAGGTCGAACCCGGATGAAGGGAAAGACAGAACTAACAGGAGGAGGAGCTTAGAACATCTATTAGATCCAGTCTGATTAGATCCAGTCTGATTAGTCCAGGACGGAGTAACTGCACAGGTGGAGCCGACCCATAGATAGAGTTCATGATCAGAGCCAGACGCTGGTCAGTGTAGACGTTGTGGTCATACAAAGCAACTCCAGCTTTCCAAATAAGACCATTAAAGGTCCGCCCTGATTTCCCATCCTGTCTAGAAGCACACTATGATCTACAGTGTCAAATTCAGCACTGGGATCTAGTATACCCAGAACCGATACCAGTTCAGGTCGGAAAACCTGACTGAATCTCGTTTATACACTGTAATTAGAGATTAGCTTTGACACTGGTGTGAGAAAACGAGAGATAGAGAAATAGCTCTGGGTATGACTGAACTTTAGCAGGAGTAGTTTGCCATCAAATGGCAAGAGATGGAAAAGAAGAGGGAGCAGGCTATCAGACTGAAAAATAGAAACCCAGTACGGATCAGTAGCCTGGAGCTTATTACCGAATTCGGTGGCTCCAGGAGCAGATGTGAAAAATGTGGCTATGCGAACAGAGACAGGCGCAGGTTATCATAGCAGCAGCCCTCAGGAAGCCACAGCGAAAGCTCAGGGAGAAATTAGAGCTCGGAGGTTGGTGTGGAGGGAACATTAACATGCATCTACACTCATACAGGACACTCTGTAGGTGTACAGGTCCAGACTGTAGTCCATCTGTTTCTCTGTGTACTGTATTACCCTGTTCTTCAATGGTCAGGACCCCCACAGGACCACCACAGAGCAGGTACTATGTGGGTGGTGGATCATTCTCAGCACTGCAGTGACACTGACGTGGTGGTGGTGTGTTAGTGTGGGTGGTGCTGGTGTGAGTGGATCAGACACAGCAGTGCTGCTGGAGTGTTGAGACACTGTGTCCACTCACTGTCCACTCTATTAGACACTCCTACCTTGCTGCTCCACCTTGTAGATGGACAGTCAGAGACGATAGCTCATCTGCTGCTGCACAGTGCAGTGTTGGTCATCCTCTAGTCCTTCATCAGTGGGCACAGGACGCTGCCCACAGGACGCTGCTCTCAGGACGCTGCTCTCAGGACGCTGCTCTCAGGACGCTGCTCTCAGGACGCTGCCCACTTACCGCTGCCCATAGGACGCTACCCCACAGTACACTGCCCACAGGACTCTGACCACAGGACGCTGCCCACAGGACTCTGACCACAGGACCCTGTTGTGCTAGACAGATTTGATCGATGGACGACTCTCAGTCCAGCAGTGACACTGAGGTGTCCAGCAACACTGCTGTGTCTGATCCACTCACACCAGCACCACATCCCCTACCACACCACCACCACATCAGTGTCACTGCAGTGCAGAGAATGACCCACCCCCAACATACTACCTGCTCTGTGGGGGTCCTGTGGGGGCCCTGCCCATTGAAGAACAGGGTAATACAGTACACAGAGAAACAGATGGACTACAGTCTGTACCTGTAGAGCTTCATGTAGCTCCTGTATGGTCAGTGGAGCTGGCAGCATGGATAAAGAGGGTAGATACATTTAAGGTGGTGTTAAGGTTAGGGCTGATCTCCTCAGTGCTGGGAAGCGGTTATTTCATTCTGATGATGTAGCGACAATCTTGAGTTACGAGGTCTCAAGAACCAAAATATGGGACGACCTAGCCAATAACATCAGAGAACTGCTTAGAGCATGAGTAACGTGTTTGAAAACTGAAGATGACTTATGGAGTGTACTGGAACTCTTACTAGGGCAGTGTAACAGAGCTTTCTTTGTGTCATTGTTTTCTCCAGGAATAATACGGGGAATGTTGTTACGGAGCGTCTACTCAGATATGCAGGAGTGGGGGCGGCGGTGTATGAATCTATTTATGGACAGGTACGTATGTGTAGGTATGCTATTGCTGATTGTGTGTATGAAGCAGTCTTTCATTGTGTCTAGGTAAGGTAGGTATTTTGATACACCAGCTGATTTTGAATTCAGGACCATTTGCTTGCACACGGAGGAATTTGTCCATTGAACCCTGGCCACAGCGGTGAGAGCTGGTTCCCCAGTCTCCAACCCTAAACTGACCAGTAGATGGCTTCCCTCACCGAGGAATCGAACTTAGACCACAGGGGTAAGAGCTGGTTCCCCAAGCCCAGGCCCAACGGTGCTCAAAAGAGGACTTCCCTGACTGGGGAATTGGACCTAGGTCATGGTGGTGAGAGCTGGTTCCCCAAAGTCCAGCCCACAACTGCTCAATAGACAACTTCCCTGAGCTGGGAATCGAACCCTGGCCACAGAGGTAAGAGCTAGTTCCCCAATCTCCAGCCCACAACTGCTCAATAGATGACTTTCCCTCACCAGTGAATCGAACCTAGGTCACAGGGGTAAGAGCTAGTTCCCCAACCTCCAGCCCACAACTGCTCAACCCTAGGCTCACCAGAGGACTTCCCTGACCAGGCCATGGTGGTGAGAGCTGGTTCCCCAAAAAACCAACCCACGACTGCCCAAAAGACAAATTCCCTGAGCTGGGAATCAAACCCTGGCCACAGAGGTGAGAGCTCGTTCCCCAACCTCTAGCCCACGATTGCTCAATAGATGACTTTCCTCACCAAGGAACTGATCCTAGGCCACGGGGTTAAGAGCAGGTCCACCAGTGCTCAAAAGAGGACTTCCCTGACTGGGGAACTGAACCCAGGCCATGGTGGGGAGAGCTCGTTCCCTAGTCTCCAACCCACGACTGCTTAGTAGATGACTTTCCTCACCAGGGATTTGAACCTAGGCCACAGGGGTAAGAGCTGGTTCCCCAGGCCCAGGCCCACCAGTGCTCAAAAGAAGACTTCCTGACTAAGGAATTGGCCCCAGACCATGGTGGTTCGAGCTGGTTCCCCTTTCCTTACCTGGGAATAGAACGTGGACCACAGCGGTGGGATCCGAATCCTAGCCACCAGTCCTCCAGAATTTAAAGTCTGGTGAGACTGGGACAGCATTTGATGAGGTTAATCATTCTCTGAGTTTTTGAGCCATTTTGTGTCACTGGTGCTTTTACACACACAGGGGAATTGTACACCGCATTTAACCCACCCGTGAAGTGAAACACCCACATACACACTTACTAGTGAACACACACTAGGGGGCAGTGAGCACACTTGCCCGGAGCGGTGGGCAGCCCTATCCACGGTGCCCGGGGAGCAGTTAGGTGTTAGGTGCCTTGGTCAAGGGCACTTCAGTCGTTACTGTCAGTTCAGGGAATCGAACCGGCGACCCTACGGTTACCAGGCTGCCCACCAGGCTGCCCACCAAGCTGCACACCGGCCCACAACTTCCCAAATTTGAGTGTGTGTAAATGTGTTGTGTATGTTTTCACTGTGCATTTTATTTTTAATTTAGCAATAAAGGTTTGCTCCAGATCTCCGTACTCACCCTGAAGGAGAGTGGGAATTCTGGCTTGGAAGTTGCTTGCAGTGCTCTGCAGTATTATGTAGTGCAGCATTGCATCCATCCGTTTGACAGAGTGTTTGTTTTACTTTGGTGTTTTCTTCTATTCCAGCTGTCGTAGTGACGCCCGGCATGCAATGCAAACAACACATTCAGCTACCGGGAACGCAGCCCACTCCGATACGGACCTGGAGTTCCACTTCTGAGCTGTAAAGCCATCTGCCAAGCTTCTCTCCACACTTAAGAATCCACCTTGATGCACTGGTAAGTTCTTCCCACCTTCGACATACCTCACCCGAAGGGGGTTTTCCTGGTCTTAAATCAGAACATCACTGCGGGGACAATCGCGGCATTGCTGCCGGAGGAAAGCGAGGCATGTTTACAACAGGCATAGCACTGGTTGCGGTTTTCAGTGCCTCTTGAAACTGTTTTCAAATGGCATGAAAATAACAAGTGGAAAAAATGCGGTTACGACCACAGCGGCTAGAAAAGGAGGTCGCCTCAGTAGACGTCTGTCAGGGCTGTTTAATTAGTTAGCATCAGGCCCAACTGAAAGGAAGACCAGCCACTCTTTAACCCGGCTTCGGGTGCGTGACCATCCGCAGCATCGCTGGCACTGGCGCATCCTCCACAGCCGTGGTCACCCCCACCTCCGTCCTGGAGATCTACTTTCCCGCTGAGTTTAGTTAGCTCCAGTCTGCGTCTAAGGCTCGGTTCAGATTCCAGGTCTGATTTTTGGCATCCAGAGTGCCTGTTGATCGTCTGGGCAGCCATAAACCACACCAAGTCCCACTTTTCGGTAAAGTACGTAGTTTGTACCTTGACTGTTTGGACCATGTGCCTATCTGGCCTTTTCCACTTCTGTCTCAGCCGTGTACCTAGTACTGGTTCTCATGGTTCTGACCTGGCCCAGTTTTCTGGCTACTCTAACAGATTATCCTCTTGTGAATTAACACACGACATATAAACCCTGCTTGCCATCCGCGAGTGTCTGGCCGATGAGACCGTAACGTAAAAGTCCAGTCAGATTTTTAATATGCGACTTTTACAACAAAAGTTACAGAGCAGCTGTACAGAGAATCCGGGCCCACGTCTCGCAACGAACCAGTCAAAGGCGACAGTGCCCAGGAAAAGTCCTTCAGACTGCTTAAGAGAAGTGTTGGGTGTTGTAGGGGAAGTGTTGAGTGTTTAAGGAGGAGTATTGATTGTTTAGGAGAAATGTTGAAGGGGAAGTGTTGAGTGTTTAAGGTGGAGTGTTGAGTGTTTAGGAGAAGTGTTTTAGGAGAAGTGTTGAGTGTCTTAGGAGAAGTGTTGAGTGTTTAGGAGAAGTGTTGAGTGTCTTAGGAGAAGTGTTGAGTTTTAGGAGTGTTAAGAGTTTTTAGGGGAAATGTTGAGTGTTTTAGGAGAAGTGTTGAGTGTTTTAGAAGAAGCGTTGAATGTTTTAGAAGAATTGTTGAGTGTATTAGGAGAAGTGTTGAGTGTTTTAGAGGAAGTGTTGAGTGTTTTAGGGGAAGTGTTGAGTGTTTAGGAGAAGTGTTGAGTGTCTTAGGAGAAGTGTTGAGTTTTAGGAGTGTTAAGAGTTTTTAGGGGAAATGTTGAGTGTTTTAGGGGAAGTGTTGAGTGTTTTAGAAGAAGCGTTGAATGTTTTTGAGAAGAAGTTGTTGAGTGTTTTAGGAGGAGTGTTGAGTGTTTTTAGGAGAAGTGTTGAGTGTGTTAAGAGAAGTGTTGAGTGTTTTAGGAGAAGTGTTGAGTGTTTTAGGAGAAGTATTTGAGAGTTGTTAGGAAAAAGTGTTTGAGTGTTTAGGAGGTGTTGAGTGTTTTTAGGGAAGAAGTGTTTAGAGCGTTTTAGGAGAAGTGTTGAGTGTTTTAGGAGAAGTGTTTGAGTGTTTTAGGAGAAGTGTTGAGTGTTTTAGAAGGAGTGTTAGAGAAGTGTTTTTTTTAGGAGAGTGTTTTAGGAGAAGTGTTGAGAGTTTTTTATGAGAAGTGTTGAGTGTTTTAGGAGGCGTGTTGAGTGTTTTAGGAGGAGTGTTGAGTGTTTTAGGAAGAATTGTGAGTGTTGGAGTGTTTAGGAGTGCTAAGTGTTTAAGTGTGTTGAGTTTTTTAGGAGAAGTGTTGAGTTTTAGGAGTGTTTTAGGGGAAGTGTTGAGTGTTTTAGGAGAAGCATTAAGTGTTTAGAAGTGTTAAGTGTTTTAGGAGAAGCATTGAGTGGTTTAGAAGAAGTGTTGAGTGTTTAAGGGCAAGTTGAGTGTTTTGGGAGGAGTGTTGAGTGTTTAAGAGAAGCAATGAGTGTTTAGAAGGAGTGTTGAGTGTTTAGGAGAAGTGTTGAGTGTTTTAGGGGAATGGTTGAGTGTTTTAGGGGAAGTGAGTGTTTTAGAAGGAACGTTGAGAATGTTAAGTTTTAAGGAGGAAGAGTGTTTTAGGGGAATGGTTGAGTGTTTTAGGGGAATGGTTGAGTGTTTTAGAAGGAGTGTTGAGTGTTTAGGAGAAGTGTTGAGTGTTTTAGGAAAAGCGTTGAGTGTTTAGGAGAAGTGTTAGGTGTTTTAGGAGAAGCATTAAGTGTTTTATAAGAAGTGTTGAGTGTTTATGGGGAAGTGTCTAGTGTTTTAGAAAAGTGTTTTAGAGTGTTTTTAGGAGAGGTTTAGGCAGAAGTGTTGAGTTGTTGAGTTTTTTAAGGAGAAGTGTTCGAGTAATTTTAGGAGAAGTGTTGACTGTTTTTTAAGAATGAGGAGTGTTGAGTGTTTTTAGGAGAAGGCGTTGAGTGTTTTAGGAGAATGTGCTCTTCGTCCCGTGTTGATGGACAGAAGAGCTTGGGGTCTGGGCCTTGGTAAGCGGAGGACAAAAGCTTTAGGTGCTCCTTCCCATGTGACAGCGGAGGTATGCTGGTTTCCCCAGTGACACTCGTTCACCTGTAGACAGCGGTGCGGTGAGCGGTAGGAAGCCACAGGTAACAGCAGGGTCCCTCTAACAGATACCACTGACCTGAAATTCCAGACTGGAGTCGGTATATGTGCCATTCCCGGGAGCGAAGCCGATACATCAGGTCCTGAAAACTCATTACCACTTCAGTTAGCAGCTCTCTCGAGGACGCGAGACAAAGAGCAGGTCCTGCGGAAACGTAACCGCCCGGTCTTCCTGCGGTATCGGGGTGGGATGTGGATGACTGTGTGAGGTGGCAGGCTGTGCGGTAGAGTGTGTGAACCGCAGTCAGTCCCAGTGGGAACTGGGACGGTGGATAAAGTGGCAGGCAACTTCCTCAAGATCCGTGTCCAAGTCATTCTGCTGGAAATTCGCTGAGCTTTCCAGGCCACCTACGTACGACACAGGAAACCCGGAGACAGGCTCGGGCCCGATCCCATCAACAAGCTCAACAGCTGCTCTGATTGGCTGTCCTGTATTTGGGTCATATTCAGAGCTGCAGAGCTGAATCACTCCTTATAAGATTACTGGTGAATGGGCGGGGCTAAACAACTATGAAAGATATATGTAAATATATGCAAATGAGCTCTGTTCTGATTGGCTGTTCTATATTTGGGCCATATTCAGAGCTGAATCACTCTTTATAAGATTAGTAGAAAATGGGCGGGGCTAAACAACTATGGGAGATATAGGTAAATATATGTAAATGAGCTTGGTTCTGATTGGCTGTCCTGTATTTGGGTCATATTCAGAAAACTACTCAAGAGCTGCAGAGCTGAATCACTCCTTATGAGTTTAGTGGTGAATGGGCGGGGCTAAACAACTATGATAGATATAGGTTAAATATATGTAAATGAGCTTTGGTTCTGATTGCTGTCCTGTATTTGGGGTCCATATTCACAGAAGCTGGCAGAGCTGAAACACTGAGTTTAGTGGTGAATGGGCGGGACTATTTAACTGTTGGAGAAATAGGTGACTATGTAAATGAGCCCTGTTCTGATTGGCTGTTCTGTATTTGGGTCATATTCAGAGCTGAAGAGCTGAAACACTGAGTTTAGTGGTGAATGGGCAGGGCTATTTAACTGTTGGAGAAATAGGTGACTATGTAAATGAGCCCTGTTCTGATTGGCTGTTCTGTATTTGGGTCATATTCAGAGTTCCAGAGCTGTAATACTCCTTACAAGGCCTCATGTTGAACCTACACACCCTACATTTCTGAAGCACGTGTGCGGGAAGGCTGACCCTCCGTTGACCGTATGCTGATTTTGCCATGTTCCCACTCTTTGAAATTTGGGTGGGTGTTTTATTTTATTTTTGCAAGGGCCAAAATGTTCAGATTTCCTGTTTTACATGAACTTTAGTTTCCAAATAATTCCTTTAAGTGATCAACCATCCTCACCATCTGACTGTAGCTCGTCTAATTACTGCTGCACAGTGCAGTGTTGGTCATCCTCTAGTAGTCCCTTCACCAGTGCCCACAGGACGCTGCCGGATGCTGGATAGTTTTGGTTGGTGGACGATTCTCAGTCCAAGCAGTGACACTGAGGCGCCCAGCACTGCTGTGCCCCTACCCACTCACACCAGCACTCACCACCAACTACAGTCGGTAACTATAGAACTGCAGAGTGCTCCTATATGGTCCATGGAGCTGATAGAACTGAAAGAGTGCAGATACACTGAGGTGGTCATAATTTATCTGGCTCATCTGCCACTGTAGAACCAGCATGGGGGTTTGTTGTTGAGTTGTAGAGCACAAAGAGATCCTCCGGTATTCCCCATTTTCCTGGGACCATGGGCTCCTGATCCCACATTCACCTTTAGGGAAAGGTCCCGTCACCCTGGTTGTGTAGACATGCATCTGGATTTCTTCCGATGAGCTGGCGAGTCCTGGAAGAGGTGTTTCACCAGGTTGTGGAGTAAACATGGGGGGCGGGGGTGCAGCAGGGTGGACCCAGTCCCAGTAGGTGACTCCACTCTCCTTGCTGTTCTCCCCTCACTGGTATGTGGAGCTGGAGGCGAGTAAAGCAGGGTTTTTGGCACGAAAGCTCCTCAGGCTCCTCACTCCGGCAGCACTCCTGGCCCTCAGCCAGACTTCATCGCTCCTGGGCCCCTAAAGGAGAAGGCTCGGTGCTCCACCAACCAGCACGTCCAATTCAGCAGGCTCTTCCAACAAGCTGTAGCAGAAGTGATTTACAGCTATGCTCTATGGAACAGTGGTACCCAGTGCACAAGGCGGGCCGGGGCCGGGGGGCGGTGTAGAAGGACCGCTACATAGCACAAAATGGAGGGACCTGTTTATTTTGGTGGTCCACTGTAGGGGATCTAATTTGCATAATGGTCCCTCTCCAAAATACAGTCAACCAAGATATGCGGTCACTGAGGGAACAATGAAAGATCACGTCAGAGATCACATCTCACAGCCCAGCAGCTCATCATCTTATCTCCATAGCTTTCCTATCCCGACATTCCAAGATGACAGTTCTGGCATCCACAGGGCTGCAAACGTGACTGATGTGCATGAAGCCCATTCAGGAGCATTCACACATCTGGACTGGCCTGCGGAATCCCCAGATCGGAATCTTCGTGGACATCTGTGGGAACTACCTGGAACAACCAGGGAACCGCCAGAGAAGGCATCCACCAAATCTGTCCTAGCCGTCCAAGTCTTTGGATGGAGGCCACATCAACGTTCAGACCCTCTTAGATCAGACACTTGTCCAGTCCATGCCAAATCCAATCCCAGCTCCTCATGATGTGTCCAGTGAGCGGATTACCTATGAGAACGTACCAGTGTGTGTGGAGTGGCAGAACGGTAGTAGCAACCATCCTAAAACCGGAATGTTGTCCGGGTATAGACCACAGGACGGCACACGTGTTGGAAAGCAAGATCTGAGGTCCTGCAGAAACTGGTCATCATCTGTAGCTCATCTGTAGCCTTCATCTCAACCCCAAGAGTTCCCCCACAGCAGTTTGAGCATTCGTAGATGAGCTACGGGGGGGGGAGCATCCGAACGAAGCAGTCCTTCTACGAACCAAGTGCCTGATGCGCCCAGCAGCTGTCCAGGATCCATAAGCGGTTAAAAGGTTCGACCATCAGTGAACAGATTCAAGGCTAACGGGGAAACCCTGCTTTCGTGAAATAGCGTTCCGGCACATACGGCTTCATAACACCACATTAGAACACGCGTGTTTAAGATTCCATGCATCCTTTATTCCATTACATAGCAATACAACATCCAGCGTGTTGCCTGGAAGCAACAGCCAACAGAAAGAGAGTAGTAATCTGTCTCACGGCACATTTAAGGCTTTTTCCATAATAATAATAATAATAATAAAAAAAAAAAGTACACTAGCACGGTTTGTACCAACTACGGTTTCTTCTTTTACCTTTATTATTATACTCGCATTCAGTGATTCCAGTGTCAAACTCATTAAAAAGGTTAAATACCATTTACTTCCTGTTTTACATATCTATAGAGAGGAGATCGGCGTGTACAGTACAGATTATCTTACAAACCAGCAGTAAAAGAGGTGTAAAGATAATATTAATAAGTACTGGAAAAAACATCGTAAAAACTTCAGTATCAAAAAACAATGACGGGGCTCAGTTAGGGGCGTGTTCAGTCATTCTTTAAAAAGAGTCTCGATCGAAAAGACCGAGGAGGCTGAAATAAGGGTCTCGGGAGCCACCTCCCAACCTCCCCTCCCCCCCGCCAATCAGGACCCCCCGCAAAGAAACGACATGAGAAACAAGACGACATCCCGTTTACGCACACACTCACAAACCGCCACTGCTTCACCGTACAGCAAATACACAGACTCAACCCCACAGAGATTCACCCCACCTGCCCGAAACTACGCTAGCCCGAAAGTCGCTCATGTTGACAAATCACACGGTATTCCCAGCCGCTCCAATCAGACCCCCGGAGCTCCTTCTCCAACCGCACGTCGGAACACGTCCGAGGCCGCCCGGTGCTAACCCTAAACCGTCCGAATACGTTAACATTTCCGAAGCGGCCTTTCTTACGCCTAACGAAAAGTAAACCTGTCCAGCTTCCTTACTGTCCCTCGTCTAGCTACTCCGGCTCCTACGCATCCTCCGGGGCGGAGTAGATGTCTGGAATGGAGAGGAAGCTGCGAAAGCTTGGAGAAATGGCTCGATGCGATCAGTGTTCCACTTTGTACCTTACCGTTGTTTTGCCCAAGTTCAGTTTCACAGTGATTCTCATTTAAGAAGAGCAGCAGCTAGCGTTAGCCCCCCGCCGCAGCCAAAGAAAAGCCCACCCCTCGAGAAATAACCGAGTTCAAGTTCCTCGTTCGAAGAGCAACGGCTAGCATCGACCCCCCCCAGAAAACCGGAAAACCTGGAGCTAAACATCCGCGGAGCGTAAGGCTTACCGATGTAGTGTTGGCGCTAAAGAAAAAGCTATGACTTCACATTATCATCGTCCGCTCAGTCACGAAACCGCCGTGGTGTATTGTAGTGTCTACGGAGTAACAATGCCCTGATCAACGTAATAACACAAAGCACCATGCTCCAGAGCCAGACGGACGGGGAACCGGAACCCCTGCGCAACCCAGAGTGGTTCTCTCCTCCAACGAGGCAGGGGTTTCCTATTCCGGTTCACCTGCAGCTGAGCGGTATTTTCCCTGGGCAGTATTCTTTCACCACGCAAACAAAAGACACACAACCGCCGCGTGCGCAGACTGGCCTCATAACGCAAAAAAAAAACAAAAAAACTCGAGAGCGCTCTCAGCCGGAGAGAATTCGATGGAATGCCACGAAAAAAATTCCGAAGGAAATCATCAGAGCATAAAAATAAACGCAGTGGTCACCTGAAAATATCCGCACGGTAAAAGTGCATCCGTTAATTCGCCCCACGAGGTCGGGCGCTTACAAAACAGATCAAATCAAAATCAGCGAAACGACTCAAAACACAAAAGATACGCAAAGTCTGCGGTGCAAAAAACTGGAAAAATTCTTCATCAGGTAGAAAACAACACCAGGTTAATCAAAATCAGTAAAACGCTAAAACATTCTCCCCCCTGTAGAGATGGAAAGGCCCTGTTCCTTATTAACACCACCGCAGAGCCTCCAGGAGGACAAGAGTTCAGATGTCGCTTTCGTCTCGGCAAGTGCAAATACTTGATGGTGCTCCTCGGCCCTGCTTAGAGAGGAGCTCATCAGAACATGTGCCTTGGTCTGGAGGGTGCAGTTCAGGAGGTAGCCAGCTCGAAGGAGATGAACTGCTTCAGTCTCTCCAGGTACTGAGCGTACAGCTCGATGTCGTTGTGCCCGGCGCCTTCCACCCACAGTGGCTCCACGGCGCGCGGGCAACGCTCGTAGATGGCCAGGCCGTGGGAGAAATCGATGACCTCGTCCTCCGTCCCGTGAATGACCAGAACTGGGGAGGCCACCTTCGAGACTTTATCGATGCTGGAACAGAAGAAGGAAGACCACGTTAGACCAACTCATCACATCATTCATACTGGATTATAATCCCTCCACAGTTATTACCGTCAGACTGTAAACACTACACACGCTGCAGATTCATACTGGATTATAATCCCTCCACAGTTATTACCGTCAGACTGTAAACACTACACACGCTGCAGATTCATACTGGATTATAATCACTCCACAGTTATTACAGTCAGACTGTAAACGCTACACACGCTGCAGATTCATACTGGATTATAATCACTCCACAGTTATTACCGTCAGACTGTACACACTACACACGCTGCAGATTCATACTGGATTATAATCCCTCCACAGTTATTACCGTCAGGACTGTAAACGCTACACACGCTGCAGATTCATACTGGATTATAATCCCTCTACAGTTATTACCGTCAGACCTGTAAACTCTACACACGCTGCAGATTCATACCGGATTATAATCACTCCACAGTTATTACCGTCAGACTGTAAACGCTACACACGCTGCAGATTCATACAGGATTAATCCCTCCACAGTTATTACCGTCAGACTTTAAACGCTACACACGCTGCAGATTCATACTGGATTATAATCCCTCCACAGTTATTACCGTCAGACTGTACACGCTACACACGCTGCAGATTCATACCGCATTATAATCACTCCACAGTTATTACCGTCAGACTGTAAACACTACACAGGCTACAGATTCATACCGGATTATAATCCCTCCACAGTTATTACCGTCAGACTGTAAACACTACACAGGCTGCAGATTCATACCGGATTATAATCCCTCCACAGTTATTACCGTCAGACTGTAAACGCTACACACGCTGCAGATTCATACCGGATTCATAATCCCTAAACAGTTATTACCGTCAGACTGTAAACACTACACACGCTGCAGATTCATACTGGATCATAATCCCTAAACAGTTATTACCGTCAGACTGTAAAACACTACACACGCTGCCCAGATACATACTGGATATAATCCCTCCACAGTTATTACCGTCAGACTGTAAAACACTACACACGCTGCAGATACATACTGGATTATAATCCCTCCACAGTTATTACCGTCAGACTGTACACATACACACGCTGCAGATTCATACTGGATTATAATCCTTCCCACAGTTATTACCGTCAGACTGTAAACGCCACACACGCTGCAGATTCATACCGGATTATAATCCCTCCACAGTTATTACCGTCAGACTGTAAACGCTACACACGCTGCAGATTCATACAGGATTATAATCCCTCCACAGTTATTACAGTCAGACTGTAAACACACTACACCACGCTGCAGATTCATACTGGATTATAATCCCTCCACAGTTATTACCGTCAGACTGTAAACACTACACACGCTGCAGATTCATACCGGATAATAATCCCTCCACAGTCTTTACCGTCAGACCGTAAACACTACACACGCTGCAGATACATACCGGATTATAATCCACCCACAGTTATTACCGTCAGACTGTAAACGCTACACACGCTGCAGATTCATTCTGGATTAATAATCACTCCACAGATATCACCGTCAGACTGTAAACACTACACACGCTGCAGATTCATACCGGATTATAATCCCTCCACAGTTATTACCGTCAGACTGTAAACGCTACACACGCTGCAAATTCATACTGGATTATAATCACCCCACAGTTATTACCGTCAGACTGTAAACACTACACACGCTGCAGATTCATACTGGATTATAATCCCTCCACAGTTATTACCGTCAGACTCTAAACACTACACACGCTGCAGATTCATACTGGATTATAATCTCTCTACAGTTATTACTGTCAGACTGTAAACACTACACACGCTGCAGATTCATACTGGATTATAATCGGGGGGGGGGGGGTCTCTATTATAATCTCTCTACAGTTATTAACCGTCAGGACTGTAAACACTACACACGCTGCAGATTCATACTGGATTATAATCTCTCTACAGTTATTACTGTCAGACTGTAAACAGCAGGACTAGTTAATGAGCAAAAGTCACTTGACCAAGAGGAAGAGGAAGAGGAAGAAGAAGAGGAAGAGGAAGAGGAAGAAGAGGATAACAATAGTGTGTAATAATGGAAACATGGCCACTCATGCCACAGAGCCACTGCCCTCCAGCCCTGAGCTGGTCAAACCCATTACAACACCACATCAGCGGTGTGATCACTAACACCGCATAAAGCCAGAGTTCAAACCCCAACAAACAGCAGCCTCACTTTAAAGCACCATCCGTCACGGCTAGAGCTACGGACGGGTGCAGCACGCTGCAGCTTATCAATTAGGTATACTAATTAATCCAGCATTCCACACAGCTAATTACTGTTCAGCATCCTCATTAAGCCACGCGTATCCGGGCCGAGGTTAGCTGGAAGATTAACGCACGGAGCAGCCTAATAGGCCACGTCCATTCCAGACAGAAGAGCACCGTCTCCGCTCGGCTAAAACCAGTCACTCAGGCTGGATTCCTTCCATTAAACTCAGATCGGTAAACGGAGCGCTGTTTAACTTCCAACATGGAGGGCGAGGAGGTCGTTTCGGGGCAGAGCGGCTCCCACACAGGACTGTTTAGCTCACAAAGCCGTTTCCCACTTTCCCCCATCCAGCTCCAGTGCTGGAGAGGAGGCCGTATGTGAGAACACTGCTACGCCGATCCATCGTTACCTTTTTAAAACCTCATTACTGCCCCGGTCAGAGCTCCACTTAGCCGCGATGTATTTATTCCTCTCCACAGAACGGGATGACTCATCCTTTCCTTGCTGTCGCTCACCGAGAGGCCAGAACATGCTTCCTAAATATAACCCATTCATTCAGGCACAAAGCGCCGAGCGCTATAAATATCTAGACCGGAGAAAAGCTCAGAAGTCGTCTTTTCACGATGCTGACAAAACTCAGAATCAAGGTTTACGTCAGGATACAGAGCAATCAGATTTACTCCCCCATTTATTTAAGACTTGGGTGGATCTACTCATCATCAGAAGTAGTAGTAGTTCACATTATCATGATCAACCATCAGGAATTAAAAGGGTGGGTGGGTTCGACACCGTGGGACGCAAGCTTATCCCTGTACCTGACTGACCCAACACCCACCATTACAGACCTCCAGCGAGCAGTGGTGTCCTCCATGAGTCATCCTGTTAGTGCAGCACCATCGGCAGACGGCTGCACCACGCAGGACTACATGCACACAGACCGTTACCACGACTGTCCTTAACACCACGTCACCGTCACCAAAGACTGCAGTGGTGTCGTACCAGACTGTCATGGAGTGACTCAGAATGGCAGCGGGTCATCTTCAGTGACGAGTCCCGCTTTAGTCTTGGTGGAGACGCCCAACGAATCCGTGTGTGGAGGCACCGTGGTCAGCACCGAGATGAACGGTGTGTCGCCACACGTCCAGAAGGCCTGGTGTCCCTCCACCTCCACCCCTACCGCACCATCTGCAGGAACGGTGTGAGGATGTTCAAGCTGCATGGGATGGGTTATCACAGGACACCATTAGGAACCTCTACAGCTCCATACCGAGACGGCTGGCGTGTTGGGTTAGCAAACACGGCGGCCCGACGCCATACTGAGAGACAGACTTCTGTATGTGTAGCTCAATAAATATTGATCATATCAGTCTAAACTTATCATCAGTTATTGATCCTGCTCACCTTTATCTTCCTTCCCAACACCACCGCACTCCCACACCTCCTTCTGGGTGCAGCTGTTCTGTTGATGATGAGTGTATTTAAGGCATTGGGCAGATGCTCCTATCCAGAGTGGCTGATATGGTATAGTATGCTTGCCTGGGTGGGGAATGAATAGCCAGTCTGATATGTGGAGCGTAGCAGAATTAGCCCCTCTCCTATTCTAGCCCTCCTTTAGAAGGATCCATATGAAGTTTATTTAGGGAAACTAAAGTGATTCCTCCATGGCAGCGTGCCAAAGAATCCTCTTTTCTTTGGCACCCTTATTCCTGAGAGTGTCGACATCATCAGCCAGCGCTAACGTCTTTCAGAGTTCAGGCAAGGTGGTCCGCTTTGGTCTGCTTGAGGAACGACTCACGCAACTGCAGCTTGCCAACAGAACAAATGTCCCCATTTCTTTCCAATCCACCTCAACTTCCCACGCCAAATCCTCCCAATTCCCCCGCTCTCTGGCCCTGCCGTTCTGGATGCAGCCTTAATATTCCGAACCATGCCACACTGCAGCCCGAAAATCCACAAGAGACGGCCGAGTCATTAAACTTTCATACAGCCGGACTGTCCATTCATGGCAACCCCCCCACCGCCGCCACCAACCCCCCAACACACACAGCTCTGAGTGTCGGATTTGGCAGAGGCGGAGGAGCTGAGAGTCAGTGGCTGGAACCAAAATCCACAGCCAGCTGCCTGGAGTTCCAAGCACACTGTCAGGGATGGTGTGGCGGAATGTCATTCGCGTTTCAGAACCCATCAGAGTGCGTCCGAGCTTAAACCACGCAGCCTGCAGTCGGGGACAGGCATGTGACGGAACCAGACACAACTACAATACGATACCCCATCTCGGTATGGGGACAACAGCTGGGGGAAATACAGGTTATACTCACAATCCAAATACCGGGAATAGGAATGATAAGGAATTCACCTGTGTGAAGCAATTAGGGAATACTCATCGACCAAGGGATGTCTAACCTGTGGTTCAAATGGCTGTTGGTGCTGGACTGGATCAGCGTGAGGGCCGCTCTGCTTCGTATGCATCCGACTGCCTTGAGAACTTCCGATGTGGACCGTTATTTACTTTACTAAAGGCAGCGAGCGTCCAGGGTTCTTTCTGTGTGGACTCTGTGTGGAACCCTGGACGCTTACCACCCGCTAGCATCTGTGTTGGTTTCCTCTGGGTGCTCCAGTTTCCTCCCACAGTCCAAAGACATGCAGCCAGATGAGCTAGCAGGCGACAAGTGGCTTACGCTGCCCCATGCTTGTCCTTTGTTGGAGTGATCCAGGCCTTTGGCATTGTCGTGTGTGGGCACGTACCAGGTCCAGGAACGTAGCTAGTGTTGGGGGCTGGCAGGCATATCCGGTGAACTGGAGATGTCAAACCAACGCCTAGCTCAAGACTTTTCCCCCATTGTCGTGTGTGGGCAAGTACCGGGTCCAGGAACTCTAGCAGGTTATTCTCACATTCAAGTGACAAGTGACACCTAGCCCTTTGCATGTCCTCCACACAGAAAGAACCCTGGACACTCACCACACGTTAGCGTCCGTGTGGCTTTCCTCCGGGTGCTCCAGCTGCCTCCCACATTCCAAAGACATGCAGTCAGGTGATCTGGAGATGCTAAACTGACAGCTAGCCCTTTGTTTACACTAGCAGGTGACAAGTGGCTTACGTCGTGCCAAGTTTGTCTCTTGCAGGTGTGTTCACGTACATGGTCCAGGAACGCTGGCTAGTGTTGAGGGCGGGTCAGGTGAAAGACATGCAGTCAGGTGATCTGGAGATGCTAATCTGACACCTAGCCCAAGGCCTTGCACACTGTCACATGTGGGCATGTACCAGGTCCAGGAACACTAGCTAGTGTTGAGGGTGGGTCAGGTGAAAGACATGCAGTCAGTTGATCTGGAGATGCTAATCTGACAGCTAGCCCAAGGTTTAACGCACTGTCGTGTGTGGGCATGTACCAGGTCCAGGAACGCTAGTTAGAGTCGTGGGTGGTGAGGTGGGTTAGGTGAGACACATGCTGTCTGGTGATCTGGAGATGCTAATCTGACACCTAGCCCAAGCCTTGTGCACTGTCGCGTGTGGGCACGTACCAGGTCCAGGAACGCTAGCTAGTGTTGAGGGCAGGTCAGGTGAAAGACATGCAGTCAGGTGATCTGGAGATGCTAATCTGACGCCTAGCCCAAGCCTTGCGCACTGTCTCGTGTGGGCACGTACCAGGTCCAGGAACGCTAGTTAGAGTCGTGGGTGGTGAGGGCAGGTCAGGTGAAAGACATGCAGTCAGGTGATCTGGAGATGCTGAACTGACGCCTAGCCCAAGGCCTTGCGCACTGTCGTGTGTGGGCATGTACCAGGTCCAGGAACGCTAGTTAGAGTCGTGGGTGGTGAGGTGGGTCAGGTGAAAGACATGTAGTCAGGTGATCTGGAGATGCTAATCTGACACCTAGCCCAAGCCTTGCGCATTGTCGTGTGTGGGCACGTACCAAGTCCAGGAACGCTAGCTAGTGTTGAGGGCGGGTCAGGTGAAAGACATGTAGTCAGGTGACCTGGAGATGCTAAACTGACACCTAGCCCAAGGCCTTGCGCACTGTCACGTGTGAGCATGAACCCAGGTCCAGGAACGCTAGCTGTGTTGAGGGCAGGTCAGGTGAGAGACTTGCAGTCAGGTGATCTGGAGATGCTAATCTGACGCCTAGCCCAAGTGTGGGCATGTACCAGGTCCATGAACGTAGCTAGTGTTGAGGGCAGGTCAGGTGAAAGAGACATGCAGTCAGGTGATCTGGAGATGCTAAACCGACGTCTAGCCCAAGCCTTGCACACTGTCGCGTGTGGGCACGTACCAGGTCCAGGAACGCTAGCTAGTGTTGAAAGCACATCGTTTTACTGACCAACGAATTCGGAAACCCACCTGCTTGTATTCCTGGCTAGCTGTTGCGACCGGCTAGCATACTACGCGTCTGTAACTATTTGTGTTTTGATGAGCGCATGAAGTCTGTCTGCACCCATATGGCTGGAAGTACCGCACACATTTAGCTTCTAGCTTTATTCCTCCATTCACAAAACCAACCATGCTGGTCAACCTGTAGCTCCAACAAAGCACTGTGCATCCTCACGCTGAAGAGCAGCTCAGCGCCGATCACCAACCCCGGCATCCATTACAGACAAGGTTTGTGCACCCCTTTAAACAGGCAGCGCTGCCTCACCGAGGCAAACATAATGAAGCTGCCATAATGAGGCGCCCGCGCAGACACTGTAGTGAGCGAGCGACTCGGGCCTATTCATCCATCAAAAAGAGAGACGGAACCAAAGAGAGACGCCATGCGCCAGAAACACTTTCATTACAGTAGAGCAGGCCTATAGCAATCATTAATTTTCACTTCCATGCAGACTGAGCGACCGAGAATGAAAGAGGAGACGAGTGGCAGCGAGAGAGAGAAATGAATTCCGTCAGCCAGTTTTTTAAATTCGCTCTCAGTGTCTCTGATCACAGCTGGAGCGCTAAACACCATCCGGCAAAGCACGACACAAACGCAGCCCATTAAACTCCTTTCAAGTTTTAAGTGCACTTTAATCTGACCCAATTGTGAACATGGAAGTTCAGCTCTTATTCGGTTTACTGCTCCCTCAGGTGCGCGGTTCCGTTACGCTGACGACGTACAGCGCATCTAATACGATCATCTCGACTGTGCAGGCATCATGGCCAGCGCCGAGGTTTTGGGTAAGGGATGAAAATGAGTCCCCAGTGCCAGCAACAGCTGAGATTGGATTGGGCATGGACTGGACAAGTTTCTGGATGTAGCCACATCAATGTTCCGATACTCTAGCATTAAAGAATTATCCCTGTGAACTGTCCCTGGCACAATTCCAAGCAGAATTCCCTGTAGGCTGGGATTGTATCCACTGCTGGTAGATCCGTATGACCGCACGCTTCCGTACACCTGCAGATTCAGCTACTTCCTTCACACTATGGTCTTTGGCCACGCCCACATGCTCAGTCCCTCCTTTTAGCCAATCATTAACATCTGCTCTGGAGCGTTTACCACTCATGGAACGAGACATTCCCTGCACTGTAGCACCTCTTCCCAATCTACGGATCCCGTTACTCACACCCCACAGGGATTTATAGACCCATCATCCTCAAGCAGCGCCCTCTGGAGGAGCCTGAAGTTACTACCACCTTAAGCACGCAAGGTGACTCAACTCCGCTGCTGTAGGAGCGATGATGCTCTGTGTGTCTACACGGAAGAGTCTTCAGAAGGGAAGTATAGCTGCGAGGTCCAAAGGTGGTGGATCCATTATGCTTTGCCAGAGGGGCACCGGATGCATGAGCCGATGGAAGAATGGATTCCAATAAATGTTACAAATTTTGGAAGCAAAAATGTGACAGTCAAAACAGAAGCCAAAAACAGACAGGAAGTTTTGTTGTTTTTGCTGCAGATGTTTCAAATAGCAAAATAAATTAAACGTGGCGGATTATTAATCGGTATTTATTTTAAATACATTTTATTAAAATTTTTATTACAGTCTGTAGGACACAAAACATGCAGATATTGACCAAATGACACAAATTTATTTATTTAATTTTGTTTATTTATTTATTTATTTTGCTATTTGAAACATCTGCAGCAAAAACAACAAAACTTCCTGCCTGTTTTTGGCTTCTGTTTTGACTGTCACATTTTTGCTTCCAAAATTTTTAACATTTATTGGAATCCATTCTTCCATCGGCTCATGCATCCGGTGTCCCTCCGGCAAAGCATAATAGATCCACCACCTTTGGACCTCGCAGCTATACTTCCCTTCTGAAGACTCTTCCGTGTAGACACACAGAGCATCATCGCTCCTACGTCAGCGGAGTTGAGTCACCTTGCGTGCTTAAGGTGGTAGTACCTTCAGGCTCCTGTAGATGGCGCTGCATGATGATGATGGGTCTATAAATCCCTGTGGGTGTGAGTAACGGGATCCATAGATTGGGAAGAGGTGCTACAGTGCAGGGAATGTCTCGGTCCATGTGTGGTAAACGCTCCAGAGCAGATGTTAACGATTGGCTAAAAGGAGGGACTGAGCATGTGGGCGTGGCCAAAGACCATAGTGTGAAGGAAGTAGCTGAATCTGCAGGTGTATGGAAGCGTACGGTCATACGGGTCTACCAGCAGTGGATACAATCCCAGTCTACAGGGAATTCTCCTCGGAATTGTGCCAGGGACAGTTCACAGGGATAATTCTTTAATGCTAGAGTATCGGAACACTGATGTGGCTACATCCAGAAACTTGTCCAGTCCATGCCCAATCCAATCTCAGCTGTTGCTGGCACTGGGGACTCATTTTCATCCCTTACCCAAAACCTCGGCGCTGGCCATGATGCCTGCACAGTCGAGATGATCGTATTAGATGCGCTGTACGTCGTCAGCGTAACGGAACCGCGCACCTGAGGGAGCAGTAAACCGAATAAGAGCTGAACTTCCATGTTCACAATTGGGTCAGATTAAAGTGCACTTAAAACTTGAAAGGAGTTTAATGGGCTGCGTTTGTGTCGTGCTTTGCCGGATGGTGTTTAGCGCTCCAGCTGTGATCAGAGACACTGAGAGCGAATTTAAAAAACTGGCTGACGGAATTCATTTCTCTCTCTCTCGCTGCCACTCGTCTCCTCTTTCATTCTCGGTCGCTCAGTCTGCATGGAAGTGAAAATTAATGATTGCTATAGGCCTGCTCTACTGTAATGAAAGTGTTTCTGGCGCATGGCGTCTCTCTTTGGTTCCGTCTCTCTTTTTGATGGATGAATAGGCCCGAGTCGCTCGCTCACTACAGTGTCTGCGCCGGCGCCTCATTATGGCAGCTTCATTATGTTTGCCTCGGTGAGGCAGCGCTGCCTGTTTAAAGGGGTGCACAAACCTTGTCTGTAATGGATGCCGGGGTTGGTGATCGGCGCTGAGCTGCTCTTCAGCGTGAGGATGCACAGTGCTTTGTTGGAGCTACAGGTTGACCAGCATGGTTGGTTTTGTGAATGGAGGAATAAAGCTAGAAGCTAAATGTGTGCGGTACGTCCACCCATATAAGGGTGCAGACAGACTTCATGCGCTCATCAAAACACAAATAGTTACAGACACGTAGTTTGCTAGCCGGTCACAACAGCTAGCCAGGAATACAAGCAGGTGGGTTTCCGAATTCGTTGGTCAGTAAAACGATGTGCTTTCAACACTAGCTAGCGTTCCTGGACTTGGTACATGCCCACACGCGACAGTGCGCAAGGCTTGGGCTAGACGTCGGTTTAGCATCTCCAGATCACCTGACTGCATGTCTCTTTCACCTGACCTGCCCTCAACACTAGCTACGTTCATGGACCTGGTACATGCCCACACTTGGGCTAGGCGTCAGATTAGCATCTCCAGATCACCTGACTGCAAGTCTCTCACCTGACCTGCCCTCAACACAGCTAGCGTTCCTGGACCTGGGTTCATGCTCACACGTGACAGTGCGCAAGGCCTTGGGCTAGGTGTCAGTTTAGCATCTCCAGGTCACCTGACTGCATGTCTTTCACCTGACCCGCCCTCAACACTAGCTAGCGTTCCTGGACTTGGTACATGCCCACACGCGACAGTGCGCAAGGCTTGGGCTAGGCGTCAGTTTAGCATCTCCAGACCACCTGACTGCATGTCTCTCACCTGACCCACCTCAACCCACCACTCTAACTAGCGCTCCTGGACCTGGTACATGCCCACACGTGACAGTACGCAAGGCCTTGGGCTAGGTGTCAGATTAGCATCTCCAAATCACCTGACTGCATGTCTTTCACCTGACCTGCCCTCAACACTAGCTAGCGTTCCTGGATCTGGGTAGGTGCCCACACGCGACAGTGCGCAAGGCCTTGGGCTAGGTGTCAGATCAGCATCTCCAGGTCACCTGACTGCATGTCTCTCACCTGACCCGCCCTCAACACTAGCTAGCGCTCCTGGACCTGGTACGTGCCCACACGCGACAGTGCGCAAGGCTTGGGCTAGGTGTCAGATTAGCATCTCCAGATCACCAGACAGCATGTGTCTCACCTAACCCACCTCACCACCCACGACTCTAACTAGCGTTCCTGGACCTGGTACATGCCCACACACGACAGTGCGTTAAACCTTGGGCTAGCTGTCAGATTAGCATCTCCAGATCAACTGACTGCATGTCTTTCACCTGACCCACCCTCAACACTAGCTAGTGTTCCTGGACCTGGTACATGCCCACATGTGACAGTGTGCAAGGCCTTGGGCTAGGTGTCAGATTAGCATCTCCAGATCACCTGACTGCATGTCTTTCACCTGACCCGCCCTCAACACTAGCCAGCGTTCCTGGACCATGTACGTGAACACACCTGCAAGAGACAAACTTGGCACGACGTAAGCCACTTGTCGCCTGCTAGTGTAAACAAAGGGCTAGCTGTCAGTTTAGCATCTCTAGATCACCTGACTGCATGTCTTTGGAATGTGGAAGGCAACTGGAGCACCCGGAGGAAACCCACACGGACGCTAACGTGTGGTGAGTGTCCAGGGTTCTTTCTGTATGGAGGACATGCAAAGGGCTAGGTGTCACTTGTCACTTGAATGTGAGAATAACCTGCTAGTGTTCCTGTACCCGGTACTTGCCCACACACGACAATGGGGAAAAGTCTTGAGCTAGGCATTGGTTTAACATCTCCAGTTCGCCCCCCAACACTAGCTACGTTCCTGGACCTGGTACGTGCCCACACACGACAATGCCAAAGGCCTTGAACACTCCAACAAAGCCACTTGTCGCCTGCTAGCTTCTTAAGTTCACCTGGCTGCATGTCTTTGGACTGTGGGAGGAAACTGGAGCACCCAGAGGAAACCCACACAGATGCTAGCGGGTGGTAAGCGTCCAGGGTTCCACACAAAGAACCCTGGACGCTCGCTGCCTTTAGTAAAGTAAATGACGGTCCACATCGGAAGTTCTCAAGGCAGTCAAATGCATACGAAGCAGAGCGACCCTCACGCTGATCCAGTCCAGCACCAACAGCCATTTGAACCACAGGTTAGACATCCCTTGGTCGATGAGTATTCCCTAATTGCTTCACACAGGTGAATTCCTTATAATTCCTATTCCCGGTATTTGGAATGTGTGTATAACCTGTATTTCCCCCAGCTGTTGTCCCCATACCGAGATGGGGTATCGTATTGTAGTTGTGTCTGGTTCCGTCACATGCCTGTCCCCGACTGCAGGCTGCGTGGTTTAAGCTCGGACGCACTCTGATGGGTTCTGAAACGCGAATGACATTCCGCCACACCATCCCTGACAGTGTGCTTGGAACTCCAGGCAGCTGGCTGTGGATTTTGGTTCCAGCCACTGACTCTCAGCTCCTCCGCCTCTGCCAAATCCGACACTCAGAGCTGTGTGTGTTGGGGGGGATGTGGTGGCGGTGGGGGGGTAGCCATGAATGGACAGTCCGGCTGTATGAAAGTTTAATGACTCGGCCGTCTCTTGTGGATTTTCGGGCTGCAGTGTGGCATGGTTCGGAATATTAAGGCTGCATCCAGAACGGCAGGGCCAGAGAGCGGGGGAATTGGGAGGATTTGGCGTGGGAAGTTGAGGTGGATTGGAAAGAAATGGGGACATTTGTTCTGTTGGCAAGCTGCATTTGCGTGAGTCGTTCCTCAAGCAGACCAAAGCGGACCACCTTGCCTGAACTCTGAAAGACGTTAGCACTGGCTGATGATGTCGACACTCTCAGGAATGAAGGTGCCAAAGAAAAGAGGATTCTTTGGCACGCTGCCATGGAGGAATCACTTTAGTTTCCCTAAATAAACTTCATATGGATCCTTCTAAAGGAGGGTTAGGATAGGAGAGGGGCTAATTCTGCTACGCTCCACATATCAGACTGGCTATTCATTCCCCACCCAGGCAAGCATACTATACCGTATCAGCCGCTCTGGATAGGAGCATCTGCCCAATGCCTTAAATACACTCATCATCAACAGAACAGCTGCACCCAGAAGGAGGTGTGGGAGTGCGGTGGTGTTGGGAAGGAAGATAAAGGTGAGCAGGATCAATAACTGGTGATAAATTTAGACTGATATGATCAATATTTATTGAGCTACACATACAGAAGTCTGTCTCTCAGTATGGCGTCGGGCCGCCGTGTTGGCTAACCCAACACGCCAGCCGTCTCGGTATGGAGCTGTAGAGGTTCCTAATGGTGTCCTGTGATAACCCATCCCATGCAGCTTGAACATCCTCACACAGTTCCCGCAGATGGTGCGGTAGGGGTGGAGGTGGAGGGACACCAGGCCTTCTGGACGTGTGGCGACACACCGTTCATCTCGGTGCTGACCACGGTGCCTCCACACACGGATTCGTTGGGCGTCTCCACCAAGACTAAAGCGGGACTCGTCACTGAAGATGACCCGCTGCCATTCTGAGTCACTCCATGACAGTCTGGTACGACACCACTGCAGTCTTTGGTGACGGTGACGTGGTGTTAAGGACAGTCGTGGTAACGGTCTGTGTGCATGTAGTCCTGCGTGGTGCAGCCGTCTGCCGATGGTGCTGCACTAACAGGATGACTCATGGAGGACACCACTGCTCGCTGTATGTCTGTAATGGTGGGTGTTGGGTCAGTCAGGTACAGGGATAAGCTTGCGTCCCACGGTGTCGAACCCACCCACCCTTTTAATTCCTGATGGTTGATCATGATAATGTGAACTACTACTACTTCTGATGATGAGTAGATCCACCCAAGTCTTAAATAAATGGGGGAGTAAATCTGATTGCTCTGTATCCTGACGTAAACCTTGATTCTGAGTTTTGTCAGCATCGTGAAAAGACGACTTCTGAGCTTTTCTCCGGTCTAGATATTTATAGCGCTCGGCGCTTTGTGCCTGAATGAATGGGTTATATTTAGGAAGCATGTTCTGGCCTCTCGGTGAGCGACAGCAAGGAAAGGATGAGTCATCCCGTTCTGTGGAGAGGAATAAATACATCGCGGCTAAGTGGAGCTCTGACCGGGGCAGTAATGAGGTTTTAAAAAGGTAACGATGGATCAGCGTAGCAGTGTTCTCACATACGGTCTCCTCTCCAGCACTGGAGCTGGATGGGGGAAAGTGGGAAACGGCTTTGTGAGCTAAACAGTCCTGTGTGGGAGCCGCTCTGCCCCGAAACGACCTCCTCGCCCTCCATGTTGGAAATGAAACAGCGCTCCGTTTACCGATCTGAGTTTAATGGAAGGAATCCAGCCCGAGTGACTGGTTTTAGCCGAGCGGAGACGGTGCTCTCCTGTCTGGAATGGACGTGGCCTATTAGGCTGCTCCGTGCGTTAATCTTCCAGCTAACCTCGGCCCGGATACGCGTGGCTTAATGAGGATGCTGAACAGTAATTAGCTGTGTGGAATGCTGGATTAATTAGTATACCTAATTGATAAGCTGCAGCGTGCTGCACCCGTCCGTAGCTCTAGCCGTGACGGATGGTGCTTTAAAGTGAGGCTGCTGTTTGTTGGGGTTTGAACTCTGGCTTTATGCGGTGTTAGTGATCACACCGCTGATGTGGTGTTATAATGGGTTTGACCAGCTGAGGGCTGGAGGGCAATGGCTTTGTGGCATGAGTGGCCATGTTTCCATTATTACACACTATTGTTATCCTCTTCTTCCTCTTCCTCTTCCTCTTCTTCTTCCTCTTCCTCTTCCTCTTGGTCAAGTGACTTTTGCTCATTAACTAGTCCTGCTGTTTACAGTCTGACAGTAATAACTGTAGAGAGATTATAATCCAGTATGAATCTGCAGCGTGTGTAGTGTTTACAGTCTGACGGTAATAACTGTAGAGAGATTATAATCCAGTATGAATCTGCAGCGTGTGTAGTGTTTACAGTCTGACAGTAATAACTGTAGAGAGATTATAATCCAGTATGAATCTGCAGCGTGTGTAGTGTTTACAGTCTGACGGTAATAACTGTGGAGGGATTATAATCCAGTATGAATCTGCAGCGTGTGTAGTGTTTACAGTCTGACGGTAATAACTGTGGGGTGATTATAATCCAGTATGAATTTGCAGCGTGTGTAGCGTTTACAGTCTGACGGTAATAACTGTGGAGGGATTATAATCCGGTATGAATCTGCAGCGTGTGTAGTGTTTACAGTCTGACGGTGATAACTGTGGAGTGATTATAATCCAGAATGAATCTGCAGCGTGTGTAGCGTTTACAGTCTGACGGTAATAACTGTGGAGGGATTATAATCCGGTATGAATCTGCAGCGTGTGTAGTGTTTACGGTCTGACGGTAATAACTGTGGAGGGATTATAATCCGGTATGAATCTGCAGCGTGTGTAGTGTTTACAGTCTGACAGTAATAACTGTGGAGGGATTATAATCCAGTATGAATCTGCAGCGTGTGTAGTGTTTACAGTCTGACGGTAATAACTGTGGAGGGATTATAATCCGGTATGAATCTGCAGCGTGTGTAGCGTTTACAGTCTGACGGTAATAACTGTGGAGGGATTATAATCCGGTATGAATCTGCAGCGTGTGTGGCGTTTACAGTCTGACGGTAATAACTGTGGAAGGATTATAATCCAGTATGAATCTGCAGCGTGTGTAGTGTTTACAGTCTGACGGTAATAACTGTGGAGGGATTATAATCCAGTATGTATCTGCAGCGTGTGTAGTGTTTACAGTCTGACGGTAATAACTGTGGAGGGATTATAATCCAGTATGTATCTGCAGCGTGTGTAGTGTTTACAGTCTGACGGTAATAACTGTTTAGGGATTATGATCCGGTATGAATCTGCAGCGTGTGTAGTGTTTACAGTCTGACGGTAATAACTGTTTAGGGATTATGATCCGGTATGAATCTGCAGCGTGTGTAGTGTTTACGGTCTGACGGTAATAACTGTGGAGGGATTATAATCCGGTATGAATCTGCAGCCTGTGTAGTGTTTACAGTCTGACGGTAATAACTGTGGAGGGATTATAATCCGGTATGAATCTGCAGCCTGTGTAGTGTTTACAGTCTGACGGTAATAACTGTGGAGTGATTATAATGCGGTATGAATCTGCAGCGTGTGTAGCGTGTACAGTCTGACGGTAATAACTGTGGAGGGATTATAATCCAGTATGAATCTGCAGCGTGTGTAGCGTTTATAGTCTGACGGTAATAACTGTGGAGGGATTATAATCCAGTATGAATCTGCAGCGTGTGTAGCGTTTACAGTCTGACGGTAATAACTGTGGAGTGATTATAATCCGGTATGAATCTGCAGCGTGTGTAGCGTTTACAGTCTGACGGTAATAACTGTAGAGGGATTATAATCCAGTATGAATCTGCAGCGTGTGTAGCGTTTACAGTCTGACGGTAATAACTGTGGAGGGATTATAATCCAGTATGAATCTGCAGCGTGTGTAGCGTGTACAGTCTGACGGTAATAACTGTGGAGTGATTATAATCCAGTATGAATCTGCAGCGTGTGTAGCGTTTACAGTCTGACTGTAATAACTGTGGAGTGATTATAATCCAGTATGAATCTGCAGCGTGTGTAGCGTTTACAGTCTGACTGTAATAACTGTGGAGTGATTATAATCCAGTATGAATCTGCAGCGTGTGTAGCGTGTACAGTCTGACGGTAATAACTGAGGGATTATAATCCAGTATGAATGATGTGATGAGTTGGTCTAACGTGGTCTTTCTTCTTCTGTTCCAGCATCGATAAAGTCTCGAAGGTGGCCTCCCCAGTTCTGGTCATTCACGGGACGGAGGACGAGGTCATCGATTTCTCCCACGGCCTGGCCATCTACGAGCGCTGCCCGCGCGCCGTGGAGCCACTGTGGGTGGAAGGCGCCGGGCACAACGACATCGAGCTGTACGCTCAGTACCTGGAGAGACTGAAGCAGTTCATCTCCTTCGAGCTGGCTACCTCCTGAACTGCACCCTCCAGACCAAGGCACATGTTCTGATGAGCTCCTCTCTAAGCAGGGCCGAGGAGCACCATCAAGTATTTGCACTTGCCGAGACGAAAGCGACATCTGAACTCTTGTCCTCCTGGAGGCTCTGCGGTGGTGTTAATAAGGAACAGGGCCTTTCCATCTCTACAGGGGGGAGAATGTTTTAGCGTTTTACTGATTTTGATTAACCTGGTGTTGTTTTCTACCTGATGAAGAATTTTTCCAGTTTTTTGCACCGCAGACTTTGCGTATCTTTTGTGTTTTGAGTCGTTTCGCTGATTTTGATTTGATCTGTTTTGTAAGCGCCCGACCTCGTGGGGCGAATTAACGGATGCACTTTTACCGTGCGGATATTTTCAGGTGACCACTGCGTTTATTTTTATGCTCTGATGATTTCCTTCGGAATTTTTTTCGTGGCATTCCATCGAATTCTCTCTGAGAGCGCTCTCGAGTTTTTTTTTGTTTTTGTTTTTGTGTTATGAGGCCAGTCTGCGCACGCGGCGGTTGTGTGTCTTTTGTTTGCGTGGTGAAAGAATACTGCCCAGGGAAAATACCGCTCAGCTGCCGGTGAACCGGAATAGGAAACCCCTGCCTCGTTGGAGGAGAGAACCACTCTGGGTTGCGCAGGGGTTCCGGTTCCCCGTCCGTCTGGCTCTGGAGCATGGTGCTTTGTGTTATTACGTTGATCAGGGCATTGTTACTCCGTAGACACTACAATACACCACGGCGGTTTCGTGACTGAGCGGACGATGATAATGTGAAGTCATAGCTTTTTCTTTAGCGCCAACACTACATCGGTAAGCCTTACGCTCCGCGGATGTTTAGCTCCAGGTTTTCCGGTTTTCTGGGGGGGTCGATGCTAGCCGCTGCTCTTCGAACGAGGAACATGAACTCGGTTATTTCTCGAGGGGTGGGCTTTTCTTTGGCTGCGGCGGGGGGCTAACGCTAGCTGCTGCTCTTCTTAAATGAGAATCACTGTGAAACTGAACTTGGGCAAAACAACGGTAAGGTACAAAGTGGAACACTGATCGCATCGAGCCATTTCTCCAAGCTTTCGCGGCTTCCTCTCCATTCCAGACATCTACTCCGCCCCGGAGGATGCGTAGGAGCCGGAGTAGCTAGACGAGGGACAGTAAGGAAGCTGGACAGGTTTACTTTTCGTTAGGCGTAAGAAAGGCCGCTTCGGAAATGTTAACGTATTCGGACGGTTTAGGGTTAGCACCGGGCGGCTCGGACGTGTTCCGACGTGCGGTTGGAGAAGGAGCTCCGGGGTCTGATTGGAGCGGCTGGGAATACCGTGTGATTGTCAACATGAGCGACTTTCGGGCTAGCGTAGTTTCGGGCAGGTGGGGTGAATCTCTGTGGGTTTGAGTCTGTGTATTGCTGTACGGTGAAGCAGTGGCGGTTTGTGAGTGTGTGCGTAAACGGGATGTCGTCTTGTTTCTCATGTCGTTTCTTTGCGGGGGGTCCTGATTGGCGGGGGGAGGGGAGGTTGGGAGGTGGCTCCCGAGACCCTTATTTCAGCCTCCTCGGTCTTTTCGATCGAGACTCTTTTTAAAGAATGACTGAACACGCCCCTAACTGAGCCCCGTCATTGTTTTTTGATACTGAAGTTTTTACGATGTTTTTTCCAGTACTTATTAATATTATCTTTACACCTCTTTTACTGCTGGTTTGTAAGATAATCTGTACTGTACACGCCGATCTCCTCTCTATAGATATGTAAAACAGGAAGTAAATGGTATTTAACCTTTTTAATGAGTTTGACACTGGAATCACTGAATGCGAGTATAATAATAAAGGTAAAAGAAGAAACCGTAGTTGGTACAAACCGTGCTAGTGTACTTTTTTTTTTATTATTATTATTATTATTATTATTATGGAAAAAGCCTTAAATGTGCCGTGAGACAGATTACTACTCTCTTTCTGTTGGCTGTTGCTTCCAGGCAACACGCTGGATGTTGTATTGCTATGTAATGGAATAAAGGATGCATGGAATCTTAAACACGCGTGTTCTAATGTGGTGTTATGAAGCCGTACGTGTCGGAACGCTATTTCACGAAAGCAGGGTTTCCCAGTTAGCCTTGAATCTGGTCACTGATGGTCGAACCTTTTAACCGCTTATGGATCCTGGACAGCTGCTGGGCGCATCAGGCACTTGGTTCGTAGAAGGACTGCTCGTTCCCCCGTAGCTCATCTACGAATGCTCAAACTGCTGTGGGGGAACTCTTGGGGTTGAGATGAAGGCTACAGATGAGCTCCAGATGATGACCAGTTTCTGCAGGACCTCAGATCTTGCTTTCCAACACGTGTGTGCCGTCCTGTGGTCTATACCCGGACAACATTCCGGTTTTAGGATGGTTGCTGCTACTGTTCCGCCACTCCACACACACTGGTACGTTCTCATAGGTAATCCGCTCACTGGACACATCATGAGGAGCTGGGATTGGATTTGGCATGGACTGGACAAGTGTCTGGATGGAGGCCACATCAATGTTCAGACCCTCTTAGATCAAAGACTTGGACGGCTAGGACAGATTTGGTGGATGCCTTCTCTGGCGGTTCCCTGGTTGTTCCAGGTAGTTCCCACAGATGTCCACGAAGATTCCGATCTGGGGATTCCGCAGGCCGGTCCAGATGTGTGAATGCTCCTGAATGGGCTTCATGCACATCACTCACGTTTGCAGCCCTGTGGATGCCAGAACTGTCATCTTGGAATGCCGGGATAGGAATGCTATGGAGATAAGATGATGAGCTGCTGGGCTGTGAGATGTGATCTCTGACGTGATCTTTCATTGTTCCCTCAGTGACCGCATGTCTTGGTTGACTGTATTTCGAAGAGGGAACATTATGCAAATTAGATCCCCTACAGTGGACCACCAAAATAAACAGGTCCCTCCATTTTGTGCTATGTAACGGTCCTTCTACACCGCCCCCCGCCCCGCCCCGCCTTGTGCACTGGGTACCACTGTTCCATAGAGCATAGCTGTAAATCACTTCTGCTACAGCTTGTTGGAAGAGCCTGCTGAATTGGACGTGCTGGTTGGTGGAGCACCGAGCCTTCTCCTTTAGGGGCCAGTAGCGATGAAGTCTGGCTGAGGGCCAGGAGTGCTGCCGGAGTGAGGAGCCTGAGGAGCTTCGTGCCAAAACCCTGCTTTACTCGCCTCCAGCTCCACATACCAGTGAGGAGAACAGCAAGGAGAGTGGAGTCACCTACTGGGACTGGGTCCACCCTGCTGCACCCCCGCCCCCCATGTTTACTCCACACCTGGAAACACCTCTTCCAGGACTCACAGCTCATCGGAAGAAATCCAGATGCATGTGTACACAACCAGGGTGACGGGACCTTTCCCTAAAGGTGAATGTGGGATCAGGAGCCCATGGTCCCAGGAAAATGGGAATACCGGAGGATCTCTTTGTGCTCTACACTCAACAACAACCCCCATGCTGGTTCTACAGTGGCAGATGAGCCAGATAATTATGACCACCTCAGTGTATCTGCACTCTTTCAGTTCTATCAGCTCCATGGACCATATAGGAGCACTCTGCAGTTCTATAGTTACCGACTGTAGTTGGTGGTGAGTGCTGGTGTGAGTGGGTGCTGCTGGGCGCCTCAGTGTCACTGCTGGACTGAGAATCGTCCACCAACCAAACTATCCAGCATGGCAGCGTCCTGTGGGCACTGGTGAAGGACTAGAGGATGACCAACACTGCACTGTGCAGCAGTAGACGAGCTACCGTCAGATGGTGAGGATGGTTAAAGGAATTATTTGGAACTAAAGTTCATGTAACAGGAAATCTGAACATTTGGCCCTTGCAAAATAAAACAAACACCCAAATTTCAAAGATGGAACATGCAAAATCAGCTTACGGTCAACCCGAGGTCAGCCTTCCCGCACACGTGCTTCAGAAATGTTGGGTGTGTAGGTTCAACATGAGGCCTTGTAAGGAGTATTACAGCTCTGGAACTCTGAATATGACCCAAATACAGAACAGCCAATCAGAACAGAGCTCATTTACATAGTCACCTATTTCTCCAACAGTTAAATAGTCCCGCCCATTCACCACTAAACTCAGTGTTTCAGCTCTTCAGCTCTGAATAGGACCCAAATACAGAACAGCTAATCAGAACAGGGCTCATTTACATATAGTCATCTATATCTCCCATAGTTGTTTAGCCCCGCCCATTCACCACTAAACTCATAAGGAGTGATTCAGCTCTGCAGCTCTGAATATGACCCAAATACAGGACAGCCAATCAGAACCAAGCTCATTTACATATATTTACCTGTATCTATCATAGTTGTTTAGCCCCGCCCATTCACCACTAATCTTATAAGGAGTGATTCAGCTCTACAGCTCTTGAGTAGTTTTCTGAATATGACCCAAATACAGGACAGCCAATCAGAACCAAGCTCATTTACATATATTTACCTATATCTCCCATAGTTGTTTAGCCCCGCCCGTTTTCTACTAATCTTATAAAGAGTGATTCAGCTCTGTATATGGCCCAAATATAGAACAGCCAATCAGAACAGAGCTCATTTACATATATTTACATATATCTTTCATAGTTGTTTAGCCCCGCCCATTTACCAGTAATCTTATAAGAAGTGATTCAGCTCTGCAGCTCTGAATATGACCCAAATACAGGACAGCCAATCAGAGCAGCTGTTGAGCTTGTTGATGGGATCGGGCCCGAGCCTGTCTCCGGGTTTCCTGTGTCGTACGTAGGTGGCCTGGAAAGCTCAGCGAATTTCCAGCAGAATGACTTGGACACGGATCTTGAGGAAGTTGCCTGCCACTTTATCCGCCGTCCCAGTTCCCACTGGGACTGACTGCGGTTCACACGCTCTACCGCACAGCCTGCCACCTCACACAGTCATCCACATCCTACCCCGATACCGCAGGAAGACCGGGCGGTTACGTTTCCGCAGGACCTGCTCTTTGTCTCGCGTCCTCGAGAGAGCTGCTAACTGAAGTGGTAATGAGTTTTCAGGACCTGATGTATCGGCTTCGCTCCCGGGAATGGCACATCTACCGACTCCAGTCTGGAATTTCAGGTCAGTGGTATCTGTTAGAGGAACCCTGCTGTTACCTGTGGCTTCCTACCGCTCACCGCACCGCTGTCTACAGGTGAACGAGTGTCACTGGGGAAACCAGCTTACCTCCGCTACCAGGCCAGCCCAAGCTCTGTCCATCCAGGACGAAGAGCACAAGCTTAACGCTTCTCCTAAAACACTCAACACTCCTCATTAAACAGTCGACACTTCTCCTAAACACTCAACACTCCCCCTAAAACACCAAACTCTTCTCTTAAAACACTCAACACTCCTCATTAAACAGTCGACACTTCTCCTAAATTACTCAACACTTCTCCTAAAACACTCGACACTTCTTCTAAAACACTAGACACTTCTCCATAAACACTCAACACTTCTTACAAAACACTTAATGCTTCTCCTAAAACACCTAACACTTCTCCTAAACACTCAACGCTTTTCCTAAAAAACTCAACACTTCTCCTAAACACTCCTCCTAAAACACTCAACCATTCCCCTAAAACACTTTTCCTAAAACTCTCAACGTTCCTTCTAAAACACTCACTTCCCCTAAAACACTCAACACTCCTCCTAAAACACTCATTGGTTCTCCTAAACACTCAACACTCCTCCCAAAACACTCAACTTTCCCTTAAACACTCAACACTTCTTCTAAACCACTCAATGCTTCTCCTAAAACACTTAACACTTCTAAACACTTAATGCTTCTCCTAAAACACTCAACACTTCTCCTAAAACACTCAACACTTCTTCTAAAACACTCAATGCTTCTCCTTAAACACTTAACACTTCTCCTAAACACTTAATGCTTCTCATAAAACACTCAACACTCCTCCTAAAACACTCAACACTCCTCATTAAACAGTCGACACTTCTCCTAAAACACTCAACACTTCTCCTAAACACTTAGCACTTCTCCTAAAACACTCAACACTTTTCCTAAATCACTCAAATATCTTCCTAAAACTCTCAACGCTTCTCCTAAATCACTCAACACTTTTCCTAAACACTCAACACACCTTGTTAATCACTCAACACTTCTTCTAAATTACTCAAATATCCTCCTAACACTCTCAACACTTCTCCTAAAACACTTAATGCTTCTCATAAAACACTCAACACTCCTCCTAAAACACTCAACACTCCTCATTAAACAGTCGACACTTCTCCTAAAACACTCAACACTTCTCCTAAACACTTAGCACTTCTCCTAAAACACTCAACACTTTTCCTAAATCACTCAAATATCTTCCTAAAACTCTCAACGCTTCTCCTAAATCACTCAACACTTTTCCTAAACACTCAACACACCTTGTTAATCACTCAACACTTCTTCTAAATTACTCAAATATCCTCCTAACACTCTCAACACTTCTCCTAAAACACTCAACTCTCCTAAAAACTCAACACTTCCAAACTACTCAACAGTTCTCTTAAATCACTCAAATATCCTCATAAACCGTTTCTCCTAAAACACTCCTCCTAAAACTCTCAACACTCCTTCTAAAACACTCAACACTTCCCCTAAAACACTCAACACTTCCTCTAAAAAACTCAAAACTTCTCCTAATATGCTCAACAATTCTTCTAAAAGACTCAACGCTTCTTCTAAAACATTCAGCGCTTCTACTAAAACCCTCAACGCTGCTCCTAAAACACTTAACACTTCCCCTAAAAACTCTTAACACTCCTAAAACTCAACACTTCTCCTAAGATACTCAACACTTCTCCTAAACACTCAACACTTCCCCTAAAACACTCAACACTCCTCCTAAACACTCAACACGTCTCTTAAATCACTCAACACTTCTCCTAAAACTCTCAACGCTTCTCCTAAAACACTCATCCTGAAACTCTCAACACTCCTTCTAAAACACTCAGCACTTCCCCTAATACACTCAACACTCCTCCTAAAACACTCAACACTTCTCCTAAAACACTTAACACTTCTTCTAAACACTCAACACCTCCTAACACTCAACACTTTTCCTAACAACTCTCAAATATCCTCCTAAAACCCTAAAAGATTCTCCTAAAACACTCAACACTTCCCCTAAAACACTCAACACTTCCTCTAAAACACTCAACACTTCTCCTAATACACTCAACAATTCTTCTAAAACATTCAACGCTTCTTCTAAAACACTCAACACTTCCCCTAAAACACTCAACATTTCCCCTAAAAACTCTTAACACTCCTAAAACTCAACACTTCTCCTAAGACACTCAACACTTCTCCTAAACACTCAACACTTCCCCTAAAACACTCAACACTTCCTCTAAAACACTCAACACTTCTCCTAATACACTCAACAATTCTTCTAAAACATTCAACGCTTCTTCTAAAACACTCAACACTTCCCCTAAAACACTCAACATTTCCCCTAAAAACTCTTAACACTCCTAAACTCTCAACACTTCCTCTAAAACACTCAACACTTCTCCTAAACACTCAACACTCCACCTTAAACACTCAACACTTCCCCTAAAACACCCAACACTTCTCCTAAACACTCAACACTCCACCTTAAACACTCAACACTTCCCCTAAAACACCCAACACTTCTCTTAAGCAGTCTGAAGGACTTTTCCTGGCCACTGTCGCCTTTGACTGGTTCGTTGCGAGACGTGGGCCCGGATTCTCTGTACAGCTGCTCTGTAACGTTGTGTTGTAAAAGTCCGCATATTAAAAAATCTGGACTGGACTTTTACGTTACGGTCTCATCGGCCAGACAACTCGCGGATGGCAAGCAGGGCTTTATATGTCGTGTGTGTATTCACAAAGAGGATAATCTGTTAGAGTAGCCAGGAAAACTGGGCCAGGTCAGAAACATGGAGAAAGTCGTACTAGGGTACACGGCTGAGACAGAAGTGGAAAAGGCCAGATAGGCACATGGTCCAAACAGTCAAGGTACAAACTACGTACTTTTACCGATTAAAAAAGTTGGGACTTGGTGTGGTTATCATGCTGCCCAGACGATCAAACAGGCACTCCTGGATTGCCCAATAAATCAGACGCTGGGCTGGCATCTGAAACGACGCCTTGTTAGACGCAGACTGGAGCTAACTAAACTCCGCGGGCAACGTACTGATCTCTAGGGACGGAGGGGAGGCTTTGGGGGACCACGGTCTGTGGAGGATGCCGCCAGTGCCAGCGATGCTGCTGATGTTCACGCACCCGAAGCCGGCGTTTAAAAGAGTGCTGGTCTTCCCTTTCAGTTGGCGGCCTGTATTGCTAACTAATTAAACATAGCCCTGATGCAGTACGTCTCCTGATGGCGACCTCCTTGTTCTAGCCGACTTGCGCGTCCGTAAGATACGCATTTTTTCCCACCTTAGTTATTTTTCATGCCATTTGTGAAAACCAGTTTCAAGAGGCACTGAAACACCGCACACACCTATGTGCTATTCCTGGGGTTGTGTAAACATGGCCATCGATTTCCTACGGCAGCAATTGTCCGCGATTGGTTTCCCCGCCAGTGATGTTCTATGACGATTTAGCATAGACCTAGAGAAAACCCCCTTCATTACGCATTGAGGTATGTCCGAAGGGTGTGGAAGTGAACTTAACAGTTGCATCAAGGTGGATTCTCTAATGGTGAGTCGATTGAGAGATTAGCATAGTGTCCAGAATGGCTTTTACAGCTCAGAAATTGGAAACTCGAGCAGGTACGTATCGGAGGTGGGCTGCGTTCCGGTAGGGCTGAATGTGGTTTGTTTGCATTGCATGGCGCGGGGCGTCCACTACGACATATGGAATTAGAAAGAAAGGAAAACACCAAAGTTTGAAAACAAACATCTCTGTCAAACGGATGAGATGGACAATGCTGCAACTACATAATACACTGCAAGAGCAACTGCAAGCAAACTTCCACAGCCAGGAATTCCCACTCTCACTTTCAGGGTGAGTAACGGGAGATCTGGAGCAAAGCTTTATTGCCTAAAATTAAAAATAAAACTGAACAATGAAAAAACATACAGCCAATACATTTACACACACTCAAATTTGGGAAGTTGTGGGCCTGTGGCAGCCTGGTGGAGCATGCGCTTAAAGTGTGGCAGCCTGGTATGGCAGCCTGGTGTGGCACACCTTGTAACGTTAGGGTC
>JAMWET010001637.1:0-56475 GCA_024036415.1 Prochilodus magdalenae | reverse complement strand
TTTAATTCTGGAAACCAAATAAACGGGGTTGCCAATTTTAAAAGAGGATTCTCAAGAATGTGAAGAAGACTGAAAGTTTGGGCCTCATAATAGTGTTTTCTGTGCGTCAAACTCAGTTACAATAGTCAGCATTCTTAAACTATCTAGCACTAGTTAAGCACGTTGAAACTTAAATCAGAACGTGAAGCTCTGTTGGCAAGAGCAGCGGACTATGAAAAAAATGACACAAAAACTTGACAAGAAAGAAAGTGCGCTCGAGAGGTAAAGAAGGAGCAGTTGAACATTAGAAAACCGAGCTTTGCATGAAGAGCTTTGAAGATGCTCATGAGTCTTTAAACAATCTCTTAAGAGCTAGTCCGTCGAGGCTCAGAGCCAGTGTATAGATTTGGCAAGCTAGAACATTGATGATGATGAGCGTTGTGGAGCTGAAACGACTTTGCCTGCTTTCATTCTTAAGGCAGGTGGCACAGTTGTTTCTCAAACCAGAAGAAAATCTTCACCAAGGCCTTTGATTGATAATGCTCAGCATTTCTGATTCATGCTGATGACCTGTATCAAATATTGCAGCTGTCAAAATGAGGTTACTGAGATGCTCATCAAGCAACAAAGTCTGTCTCAGCTGCCACAACAGAGACGTTACCAGTGTTCACTGGAGATCCTCTATTGTACAGATCTTTCATAAGAGGCTCTTGAGGCATGCCATTGATAGCAAGAGTGAAAGCCATCAAGATTGGTTGTATTATCTAGAACAGTTTCATGAATGGAGAGCCATTTGATCCTCATTCGTCAGGTTGTGAGCACATGAGAACCAGATAGGGCTTATAGAGAAGCCAGAGCATTGCTGGATCGTTCACTATGGCAACGAAATGACAATTGCCAAAGCCTATATCAGCAATGAAAGATGGCCACAGAGTAAAGCCAGAGGACAGGAAAGGATTGAACACCTTTGCTTTAATTCCTGATTGGATGTTGTAATACAATGAATGATGTTGACTACATGCAGAGATCAACAATCCTACAACATATGAAGTGACATCTTATCCAACGTTCCATTCAAGCTGAAAGGAGAAATGGGTGGGTGGAGTTTTTTTGCGTAAGACACATTTTTTCCCCCCAAAAAAGAAAGAAAAAAGAGCCAGGTTTCCTGATCTGGTGGACTTTGTTTATCGATCAAGCCAAGGTTGCCAATGATCCACTGTTTGGAGATATCCATGGACGCCACCTCAGGTAACCAGGGACAACTCAAAGAAGATGGTCAGTTTAAGAAGAGGTGAGTCCAAAAGGAGCTTTTGCTGTGAATGTGTCCTGCTACTGACAAGAACATCACTAAAGGTCAACAAGTCTCCAGAGAAGATTCCTCCAGCTGTTAAGTTGGCCAATGCTTTAAAAAAAAATCCATGTTTGTACTGTAGGAAGAATCCATGCACTGAATGTGTGCAACAAGATCAAAGAACTGCCTTTGAAAAGAAAAATTGAGTTCCTAAAGTCGCAAGGGCTTTGTTTTAGTGTCTTACAGCAGGTCATATGTCATAAAGATTGTAAGAAAAGGGACATCATGCCCAGACTGTTTACTTAAGCATCCTGCTATCCTGCACGTGGTAAAAGAAGACTCCACGTCAGAAGAAGAACAATGCAAAGGACAGCTCTCAGAGCACAACTGAGATAACAAACGCTCTTGTGTCTGCAGGGTGTGGAAAGAGTGAACATACCTGGGGCCGGGGAACAATGCATGTATACTTCAATAGTGTACCTGTGAGAATAAAACACAAGAAAGGCACAAGCATCATTAAAACATATGGCATTCCTGGATCAAGGAAGCACATTGCAACGTTTTGCACTGAGAACTTGGCGAAGAAGTTGAACATCTGAGTAGAAAGACGGAGTACCTTCTTCACACCATGTCACAGAACAGAAAGTGAGCAATTATATGTTCTGATAGATCCAGAGGGTGTGGTTTAGATGAACAAAACTACATCAGCTGCCCGATGTTATATACACACCCACACATACCTGCAAAGAGAGGCCAATATACCACAGAGGCAGGATTTGGAGAAATGTTCTTACTTGAATCGGGTCCATCTTCCTAAACTGAATCAGAGATTGGTCTTTAAATCGGGTGCCAATGCCTACAAGGTAATGGAGCCATGGGAGATTATTTACAGCCAGAATGGACGGACAATGAGAGAGAAGAGAAACATGTTTGCTTTTTGATGGGGAAAATCCAGAGTCGCTCCTCTTAAGCAGGTTACAATTCCGAGAATGGAGTTGACAGCTGCAGTGGTTGCAGTTAAGATAGACCAGATGTTGACAGAAGACCTTCAGGTTCCCCTGACAGATTCAGTCTTTTGAACTGAAAATGATGCCCTTCGTGTTAAGACATTTGTGACAAACCATGTCTCTTTCATCAGAGAGGCCACCACAACAGCTCAGTGGAAGGACGTCAACACCTCTCAGAACCCAGTTGATCAAGCATCAAGAGGCTTAAAGATTGAGAGCTTTATGTCAAGTAAGAACTGGTTTCAAGGGCCTAGTTTCTTCAGCAATGAGAATGAGTGGCCAAAGCAACCTGAACCGTCTACCTACATGTCAGAACATGATGAAGAGGCGAAGACATCAGCTGTTGAGTACATTCACTCATAATCAAAAAAATACCACCCAGGCCTTATCGTGGTACCTGTTAATGGCAGACGGGAACATGACCCTGAAATAGATGCACGCAGACTGTGACAGTGGCTCTTAACACCACGTTAACGTTGGAAGGACTGCAGCGATGTCATGCCACTGTTGTGGAGTGACTCAGAATCGCAGTGGTGTATGATCTGTGCAAGTCAAATCTGTGTATGTAGGCTCTGTAGTCAGCGCAAAAAGAAGGCCTGGTGTCACTCCACCTCCACCCTTATTACAAAATCTGCTGGAACTGTGTGAGAATAATCAAGCTGCAAGGGATGTGTTAGTCTACAAAGTGGCTTGACGCCATACTCAGAGACACTTCTGTATGTGTAGCTCAATAAATATTACCCATATCAGTCCAAATCTATCATTTATTCTTCCTGGTAACCTTTATCTTCCTTCCCAATAGCACTGCAATCCCACATTTCCTTCTGGGTGCAGCTGTTCTTTTGATGATACGTGTATAAACATTAGATCACATGAGAACGTAGAGTACCTGACCTAAATTTTTCCATACAGGCTAAAGGGGACGTGGTTGGGGATGATGTGGTCTAGATTAATGCTTCATGGAACACCATGAAGGTCTGACATTTTAAAACTAAACGTCTAAATGGCTTACCTAATTAGGATACCATAAAGGACTTCATGGCACCTTTCCTGGATGCTCCTTTTACATAATGAAATTAAATTACACTATGTGGGCTATGTTGGTAACAAGATGACATTGAATTTTAGCTCCATCATTAGACTTCAAATTGGTATTAAATAAAAAACAATGAAAGAGAAACAGATAAAGGTGCTTTCAATATGTGTTTTATATCACAGATAGACATACAGGTAATGGAGGTTATGCATCTCTGAAGGGTATATGGATTTGACATGAACGTTATATACAGTAAGGTATATGCATGCTAGCTAATTTAGTATATATAATTGGAGTGAAAGTATTTGGCTCAGCTTCCGTAAAATCAGTCAAGTTCGTCACATCACTAGCATGCTAGCTAATTTAGCAAGTAACCTTTATAGCTCCACATAAGTGGAATTTTGTTTCCCACTACAACCCTGAGCTTTATCTACTCAAACGTCTTCCTTTCAGATTTTATTGTTAATCTGAGTTCTCCTTGTATTTACTAAATCCCGTCAAGCGGTTCATCAACTATATTAAACCTCTCTTAAGCTGCATTCAAGGAAGGGGCAAAGTATAGAACCTATAGAACAATATAGAAATTACTGCAATCAGAAAAGGCTGACTATTCATTAATGAAGCATATAAAGGGTTTCAGTGAAGCAATAAACAAAGAATAAACTAAAGTTAAAATGTTTTGGTATAAAGTTAGGAGTTAAAATGTCTTTTTAAATGTTTGTTGAATGTGTTCCTTCCCCAGAGGTCAGAGTAAGTGTCCCTTTGGTAGTGTCCTGGTCCTGCTCCTCCATGAATGCATTCTCAATCTTTGACCGAAGAGAGTAACATTGTTCCTTAATGTCCTTTCCCATGAACGCATAAAGAAATGGGTTCAGGCAGCTGTTCACATTGGCGAGAATGAAAGTAAGCATCAGCATTATTACCACTATATCATTTATCCTGAATATACTAATCAGAATAACAATGTGATGTGGCAGCCAGCAGATCAAGAAAGTGACAATCAGCACTGTCATTATCTTGATTGGCTTTCTGGACATCACCCTCTGATTGGACAGCTTTCTCATGATGACAACATAACAGATGAAAATGATTGGAAACGGGATAACAAATGAAAAAACAAATACAATTGTTGTGCCAGCAATAAATTCAGAAATATCATTGTAATGGCACTGAGAAACGTCTTCCAGCTTATATTTAGTATAATGAATGTCTCGGAAAACAAGTGGTGGTGTACTAAGTGCTGCTGAGATGATCCAAGCTACCATGACTATCACAGAGGCCTTTTTTACAGTGCGCTGGTTCTGAGCCCACACAGGAAACATAACCACCACACAGCGGTCCACACTGATGATAGTGAGGAGGAAGACGCTGCTGAAAATGTTGAGGAAAAAGATGAAGGTACCAAACTTGCAGATAAAGCTCCCAAAAATCCACTGCATTTTTACCACAGAGACCACACTGAAGGGCAGGGTAGAGCAGTATATGAAGTCTGACACAGCCAGGCTCAGGTACCAGGTGGTGATGACCGACTTCTTCACCTTAAAGCCAGCAATCCAGATCACCAGACCATTTCCAGCAAGTCCCAGGATGAAGATGATCACATTTGTTACGACATAAAAAATACACAACGCATCACAGTAAGATGATGAATCTGTAGTTTGATTTGTGGTGTAGTTGGGTATTCCTGTCACTGGGGTTGAGTTCATGATGCCTCTTGATTCTGTCTGTTAAAGACTAGCAGACCAGTGCAGCTGTGTAGAGTACTGGTAAGAAAGCAGCAAGTGAAATAATTAGAAATAAGGAAGTAGGAAAGGAAGTACATGAAGTGTTGGGCTTTATTTGCAGTATGTATTTAACCATTGAAAAAAAAAAAAAACATATAATATTAATATAATAATAAACATATAATATAATAAATATATAATGTGCTGTAGGTGTTGCAGAATTCACTTTTTATTTCACATCTATTTTATCAATTATTTAAATTCGGCGAATAAGCAGTAATTGTCCTTTAAAAGGTGCAGCATTGTGTTCTCTGTAGAGTGTGTTTTATTTTTGCTTAGAAAATCATCAAAGAATGTGATTAGATCAGGGGTGCTGGGGGACTTCTGCATATGACTGTATATACCCACATATACAGTTATATAATGTGAATTTTACAGCATTACTGCACTATTTACTGAAATCTGTATTGCTGAAGTCTAATGACTGAATCAGATAAACCTACGAGTCAAATTCAGCTGTGCAGAGATGAACATAGAAGCTGATGTTGTCCAATCTGTGTCCTTAATGCAGAAATACAACGTAAACATTTGATTTATTTATGTATATTTCTGTGTGTATATGTGCCCAATGTTATCACTACTGTAATTGGCCATTGGGCATCATATAGGCGAGGCAAGTCTATTTACATAGCACTCTTTATACACAAATCCATTCATATAAGTAAAAGCTAAATATGGTTAATTTTTGAAAGAGAATGACTTACCTGCTACGGGTTGCTCCAGTTCTTGAGAGCTGATGGTGTAGTTACTGATGGTTTAGTTGCTTATGATGGGGAACCAACATTATGTCACAATCATTTCTTAAAATCCTGTTCCTCTCTGTAACAGAATTTCCCAAAATGAGAACCACACTCTCCTTGCTGCTGAGAAATGTGCCCAGCAATGCCAGATGCATACCATGCAGAGGTAGGTTTAAATAAATACACAATACAAAAAAACACAATACAAACCAATAGAAAATAGTAAAACCTTGTAGGCCTTGTCTATTGTCCATCAGTCAGTTATTATTTCTTGTAACATTTATCTTCTAGCATTGCAATTCTACACTTCCTTCTGGATGCAACTATTTTTGAAGATGACTGTGTAAACAGTTTCTTTGGCACACGTGAGATGTCTCTGCTTGATCCAGAAGTGGTTAAGGCAAGTCAGTAACCATTGTGGAACTGTCCCTTGCTGCCATATCTATGCAGGTTGTAAAATGTCCTGGTCTGAATGCTTTTACTTCTTGAATGCTACAAGTTACTACATCTATATTATACAGCACATTAATATTTACAGAACTGGTCATTTAAACTTACTAAACATTGACTTATATATGAAGCAATACAGACTTATATATGAAGCACTGTGAGTTATTACCTTTACGTTAATGGAACCAAACACATTTTAAGTGTACATGTTTTACTGGACTCATACGTGTGTGTTTCAGGGCACATTACATACATGATGCCACCAGACAACGGAGGGTCTGAGCTAGGTCCTGGTTGACTCGCTCCTTTTGAATGGTGGATTGGGGGTGGAAGCCCAACGAAAGGCTTACAGGCGCCCCCATAAGTTCACAGAAGGCCTTCTAGTAGCGGCTCATGAACTGGAGTCCTTGGTCAGACACCAGATCGCTGGGCATCCCAGGCACTGCGGACCCCAGGTAACTATCGACCATGTAGCCCAATCAGTGTGTACCAACCATGGAGACCCCTGCACTGGAGTCAACAGAGGGGGACTGGTCAGTGGCCCGATCACGACAGGGCGACCCTAAGAAAAATAGATTTTCCTCAGGTAGCGGGACCGGGAGACGTTCTGCAAGTCTGGAAGTTTGCTGCCTTTGATGGAGTCCGCTGTCCTCACCACTTTCTTCAGGGCCTTGCAGTCATAGACAGTACAGCTGCCGTACCAGTGAGGATGTTTTCTATGATGCATCTGTAGAAGTTGGTGAGGATGTCAGAAGGCAGACCAAACTTCCTGAGCCTTCGCAAGAAGAAGAGGCGCTGACGGGCAGATCTCAATGCTTTGTTGGAGTGGAGTGACCAGCTGAGGTCATCGGTACCCTTTTTTTTTCACATGTGTCACACTTGGTGAAGTAACTGCATCTGAAAGACTGTAACTAACACGATTACTAGTGTATGTAGCCACTTCTCTTTTGTGGCACTGCTTACACTGTGTGATTCACTTTAATGCATCAGCTGAAATGAATCATGCTGTAAAGTTGGTCTTGCCATGTTGACCAGTGGATTGTGCAAGTCATGGTTGTACAGAGTAACTCCACCATATACCAGAGTTTTTATTGGACCATGACAATATACATAAACATGGGTGTTTGTAAATTATAGATCATTCACTCAATAGTTATCAAAAAGCATACATTTAAATTAATACTAGCACTTCCCTGTAGCACTGAAATTAGAGGAGCTCTTATTTACAGCAGCTCAATGTAGGCACTTTTGTTTAAGGAACCTATTTCCACATAATTGAAAAACCCCCAGAAAATCACAGATTGCCCAGGGAGCTTACAGTATTAGTAATAGCAGAAATTATAACTGTCCGCAAATACACTTTTAAGTTGCCAACAGTATCTAAGGTACTTAAATTATTATTATTATTATTATTTTATTATTATTAATATGGCAGATGGTGCGTTCAGTGTCGCACTCAAAGGTAGCAAATTTGCATATTTCAGACCTGTGAAACAACCACATTACTGCTAATCTTTAAACTACACGTACACACAAAAAAATAAATCTACAGGAGCAAATCTTTATTACATATTCACAAACCTGTTCACATATTTAGATGATATACAACTTCACACTTTGAGAGGATGATTTTGCAAGCTCATGATGTATGAACTTATGATGTCTCTTTATTCTGTACATTAAACAAGGCAAGTAACAGTCTGCTGAGTACTGATGAGAAGAATCAGGCTTTTATATATATATACAGTATATGTATGTATGTATGTATGTATGTATGTATGTACAAAAGTATTCATTCGTCTGGCTTCACACGCATATGAGTGACATCCCATTCTCAATCCATGGGGTTTAATATGATGTCGCTCCACCCTTTATACCTTACACCTTCAACTCTTCTAGGAAGGCTTTTCACAAGGTTTAGAAATGTGTTCATGAAGTGTTTTGATTTTTTTCTCTCTTTTTTTGAGGTAATTTTCGCATTTGTGAGGTCAGACGCTGATGTTGGACGAGAATGCTCGAGGTCTCCAGGTCTAATTCAGAAAGTTGGCGCACTATGTGCCTCAGCATCCACTAACCCCACTCTGCTGTTGCTGTTGTTCCCAATCATTTCCACTTTGTTATAATCCCACTGCGACCCATTCCTTCACTAATGTGTGTAGAAGCAGTCTGCTGGTGCTTGGTTTTATACACCTGTGGTCATGGAAAGGATTGGAACAACTGAGTTTTGGACAGTTCACATTTAATGTTTCATGATTTTGTGAAATGGCTTCCATTTGGGTGCAGTCAGCTAAAATAGGCATCAAAAGTCCTCCTCCTGGACTGCATTCTCAACCTTCGACCAAAGAGTGCAACGCTGCTCCTTAATATCCTTTTCCATGAACGCATAAAGAAACGGTTCAGACAGCTGTTGACACTGGCAAGAATGTGACCTAATACATATGCAGTGTCCGATTTACTTTCTGTTCTAAATAGGTTCATCATAACAATATGATGTGGCAGCCAGCAGATCAAGAAAGTATCACTGTCAGCACTGTCATGATCTTCACTGATTTTCTTGACTTGATCTGGTTGGACTTCAGCTTTTTTATATTGACAACATAACAGTTGAATTTACCGACTTCTTCACCTTAAAGCCAGCAATCCAGATCCCCAGACCATTTCCACCATCACCCAGGAAGAAGATGATCATATTGGTTACTAAATAGAAAATAAACTTTACATCGCAAGATGATGAATCCATAGTCCAAATAAAAATCCAAATCCAAATAAAAACGCATTATATATATATATATATATATATATATATATATATATATATATATATATATATATATATATATATATATAGTGTGTGTGTGTGTGTTGGAAAGATCTTCAGATCCTCAAGCAACACTGATTTAAAAATTGCATAATTCTGTACTGAAAACCACTGTATGGGCTCAGGAACCCTTCCCAGAACCATTGTCTGTCTGTGTATCCAAATCTCCTACAGAAGTTGAAATATTTACCTTCCTATGTAGCTTGTATTCACAATACTCTCTACATGCCTACGTAAGGCATACATTTCTCTTTATTATACCACACAAAAGCTCATCATTGCATCTACAAACTTAAAACCCTAACACGCAAAGAAGAAACCAATAGAGAGAGATAGGAGGCACTTTTCGTCAAACTTGTCAGGGAGCCAATCAGATCGTGCCATGTCTTCAAAACCCCGCCCCAAAACTGGTCAGGTAAGTTCTTCCCCCGCCCAATCACGTTCAAATTTTACCGGAAGTCCCGCCCTATTCCTCCCTGGACCTGTGTTCTCCAGGTCTATTGTGTAGTAAAAGTTCCCACCAAACGCACCCAAATGAGATAAATATTTCAAATCTTCTAAAGACTTACGCATCGGAATTCCTTTAAACAGACAAAACCTACGCGAATCTTACCGGGGGTACCATTCAGTTGGTCTGAGGTACTTTTCATTAAATCGTGCCAACTCATCATAGTATCGCCCATGAATTAACGAATGTGTATTAAGGAGTTAGTGCTTAGAGAGAGATACCAAGAATCTAAGAAGATAGCTAGCGATGGCTAACGTTCCTGATGCACCTAGAAAACTGACTGTTGCATTTCCTCGAACGACTTTTAGGCTGAACGAGTTGGACATGGTTCGGGTATGGTGAGTGCATTCTTCTATCTACGGCCACCAACCGCGTGCTATGATAGTGTCTACAAAGCCTGTATGGCGTACAATATGTCGATAAGACCATTTCCCTTTCCGGAGCTCTAGGATATGACCCCTCTCAACAGGAACTGTTATTTAAATTAATTAGCACATATCACACTTGCAACATGACTACACAGCACCCAGAAAACAAAGTTTCAAAGAACTGGGCAAAACAAGGTCACGGTAGCAGGATCATCTGCGAACACACTGTACCTTTTCAGAGGTTTTTAACATTGCATTGTTTAGAGAAGTTTAGCAATGGCTGCCCACATGCTGGTCCAAGCTGATGTAACATTGAGTGTTGGTCAATATTTAGTTTTTAAGCATTAGTAAAACAAAATTGGTTGGTCTGTAATATGCACAAATCTGTGGTTTATTAATTCCCTTAAACCTTGATTTTCACATAACACGACAAAAAAGTTGATGGTGTCCTATGATAACCCATCCCATGCAGCTTAAATATTCTCACGCTGTTCCTGCAGATTTTGCAGCAGAGGTGGAGGTGGCGTGACACCAGGCCTTTTGGAGGTTAGAGCATTGGAGGTTAGAGCTGTGTCTATGAAACTGGCCATACAGCTTCTTGCATCATCCACATATACTGTATATAGAATAAGAAATGTGTTAACATTGTTTGATTTCCTTAACTATAATTTGAAATGGACATTGCTGGAATCTTTATTAGGACAGAAATGTTTTTTCATGATTTTCATTTTACCAGTCAATACTGAACAGCAGAAGTAAAAATTACTTTAGGTAGGACCAGAGCCATAGAGGGACTTCAGACTGGGAACAACAAAAGGCACACCAGCCCACCCCAAAATATGCCAGACATAGTGTGGATCGTAACATCAGGCTACATTCCTAACAGCAGTTAAGTTGCCCTACATATTCCATATTCAGAAAGCTAAATTCACATACACATAGAAATCATGCAGTCACTCACCACAGGCACTTGACCTGCAAAAACCACAAAATGTTGACCTGCAAAAGTAAAAATGCAGAATCTTAAACACATAGCTCACTGCCAACATCCTGTCTGCTAACGGGCCAGGAGATAAGACACCATTTATGACCTGGGAAGCAACAGCTCTCAAGAAACGGTCATAAAGTCATAAGCCTCTCCAAGGACAGACCATTGATACAGAAGATAGGTCATTCAATAAGAACAACAGGGTCATTGCCTGCCCCTTTCTAATGGATGTCGGTTAGGGGCAGAAACCAGAGAGCTTCTCTGTACCTAAGCATCTGCTTGGACACATCCTGTCTTGCATCAAAGATAAGTAGGCAACTTGCAAACCCAGCAGTGTGCCAACGCCAGACATCACGAAACCCCTAGAAAGAGACTCTTAAGAAATCTCCTGAAACTTTATTTCCCCTCCAAAACACAATTCTTCGAATTGTTCTGTAAAATGCTTTCAGCTCATGGATTTGGTTTACTTTATCCTTTTTTTGTGTCACTAAATGCTTTGCTTTATTCCCATGTAAGCCTCTTAGCAGTAGACTGTTAACTTATTAACCTCAGGATACAGTATATAGACTGTATGAGGTCTTAGATTATTTTATTTTACTCTTTCTACATTGCTCAAAAAATAAAGGGAACACTTTGAAAACACATCAGATCTCAATGGGGGAAAAAATCATGCAGAATATCTTTCCTCATATAGACTGGGTAATGTGTTAGGAACGAAAGGATGGCACATTGTTTGATGGAAATGAAAATGATCACCCTACAGAGGGTTGAATTCAAAGACACCCTGAAAATCAAAGCGAAAAAATGATCAGCAGGCTCGTCCATTTAACCCAAATTCCATTGCAGCAACTCAAAATGGTACTCAATAGTTTGTATGACCCCCACACACTTGTATGCAACGCGGGGGGTCATGCTCCTAATGAGACGACGGATGGTGTCCTGGGGGATCTCCTCCCAGATCTGGACCAGAGCATCACTGAGCTCCTGGACAGTCTGAAGGGCAACCTGGTGGCGTCGGATGGACTGAAACATAATGTCCCAGAGGAGTTCTATTGGATTTGTCAATGATATCAATTCCTTCATTCTCCAAGAACTGCCTGCATACTCTCGCCACATGAGGCCGGGCATTGTTGTGCACCAGGAGGAACCCAGGACCCACTGCACCAGCGTAGGGTCTGACAACGGGTCCAAGGATTTCATCCTGATACCTAATAGCAGTCAGGGGGCCGTTGTCTAGCCTGTAGAGGTCTGTGCATCCTTCCAGGGATATGCCTCCCCAGACCATCACTGACCCACCACCAAACCAGTCATGCTGAATGATGTTGCAGGCAGCATATCATTCTCCACGGCATCTCCAGAGCCTGTCACATCTGTCACATGTTCTCAGGTGACACCTGCTCTCATCTGTGAAAAGCACAAGGTGCCTGTGGCGGATCTGCCAATTCTGGTGTTCTGTGGCAAATGCCAATCGAGCTCAACGGTGCTGGCCAGTGAGCACAGGGCCCACTACAGGATGTCGGGCCCTCAGGCCACCCTCATGAGGCCTGTTTCTGAATGTTTGGTCAGACACATTAACAGCAGTAGGGCTCTGGCAGTGCTCATCTTGTTCCTCAAAAAGAGCAGATACCAGTCCTGCTGAGGGGTTAAGGACCTTCTACAGCCTTGCTCTCTTAGAGTAACTGCCTGTCTGCTGGAATCTCCACCGTACTCTTAAGACTGTGCTGGGAGACACAGCAAACCTTGTGGCAATGGCACATACTGATGTGCCATCCTTCAGTAGTTGGACTACCTGTGCAACCTCTGTAGGGTCCAGGTACCGCACCATGGTACTAGTAGTACACTGACCCAAGTCAACTGCAGAACTAGTGAAAAATCAGTCGGAAAAGATGAGGGGGGACAAAGCGTCAATGACCTCGTCCTTTTTAACCATTCCTGTTTTGGGGGGTGTCCCATTGTTGCTCCTCTACTGCACCTGTTGTTAATTTCATTAACACCAAAGCAGCTGAAACTGATTAACGGCCCTCCCTACTACTTAACTGACCAGATCGATATCCCTGAACTTCAACTGAGTTGATGCTATACTCTGATTAAAAAGTGTTCCCTTTATTTTTTTTGAGCAGTTTATATTTTAGCCATAATATGCCTTTATTCTACACATGATATGCTTGTTTTATTAGTGATACAGCCGTGCTTTGAAATTCTGAAATGTATATGAACATGTGACACTCTTGTGGATGAATGAGCAGACTAATGCATATTCATGAGGAAGTGATCACAGACTCCTCCCAGACCTTTAAGGTCTATATGTCAACTCAGGTCACACATAGAGAAGTCCTCTATTCTAATTCACCTTGCCCACTCCACGGGAAAGACAGCAGCCCAAGCAAAGGCCCAGCCAGCGGTGCCAACCCAATCATATGGGTCAACAGAGGACCACCTCCCCAACCCTGTGAGAGGTCAAAGCTACTGGTCAGTAGCCATTAAGGTCAGTGGGATGTGCAGTCATTGAAATAGATGTCTTCCAGAGCATCGGCACTCTCTTCTGTTTCAGGCTTAGGTTAGCAGACTGGGGCTGTATCAGTAGAGACGAGGGGAGCTGGTTTAACCCCCACATTACAGTTAGCAGACTGGGGCTGTATCAGTAGAGACGAGGGGAGCTGGTTTAACCCCCACATTACAGTTAGCAGACTGGGGCTGTATCAGTAGCGATGGGGGTTGCAGGTTTAACCCCTAAATTACAGATATAAACTTGGAAGTCATATGGAGTATTTGTAGAGATGTCATCCATTTATGTACGTTATATACCTAATACTAATGTACGTTTAAATCTAAGCCCACATTAGGCAACCTAAAACACTACCTGCCCACCAGTCTTCACTGGGGGTGTGGCTTTGGGGATGTTGGTGTGGTTTAAATGCAGTCACTGCAATGTTCTGCCTACATGCAGTCCTGTGGTATGCAGTCGTCTAACAATGCTGGATGACTTATGGAGGGCATGGCTAAGCACTGAATGTCTGCAGTCATGGCTGTTGGTTCACTCGGAGCATGTCCGTTTGTTGGTTCTCTTTCTCCATGGTTCGTGTAGGTCTCTCAGATCCTTCATGTTGCTTCATGGTGCATTCTTCTATCTACTGTCGCCACCAGCGTGCTGTGTTAGTGTCTATACAACCTGTATGGCATACAGTATGTCGATAAGACCACCCTGCTTTCCAGAGCCCTGGAAAATGATGTGACCCCTTTGAACTCTTCCAATACCTTCTTCAAGGCGTACTTGGCTTGAAAAGGATGCTACCAACACAACAGCAAATTTCGAGTGCGTTTTAGCCATGCTTTGGGGCCCAGAAGCAAAATTAAGAAACAGTGGTCTAATCTAACTGAAATGACATTGAATTGGTAAATTATTTTCATTGGGTCATCATTTCTTTCTGTACATCATGTGTCTGCTTAGCTTTCTCAATATGTACTCATTGAGGCCAGTTGTCGACCACAGAAGTGGAAACTCTGCAAGGTTGTGGTTTACATACAGGGGAAAAAAAAATATTTAGTCAGCCAGTGATTGTGCAAATTCTACTACTTCGAAAGATGAGAGAGGTCTGTAATTTTCATCATAGGTACACTTCAAATATGAGAGACAAAATGAGAAAAAAAATCCAGGAAATCACGTTGTGGGATTTTTAAAATTTTATTTGAAAATTATGGTTGAAAATAAGTATTTGGTCAATAACAAAAGTTCAACTCAATACTTTGTAACATAACCTTTGTTGGCAATGACAGGGGTCAAACGTTTCCTGTAAGTCTTTACCAAGTTTCCATACACTTTAGCTGGTATTGTGGCCCATTGCTCCATGCAGATCTCCTATAGAGCAGTGATGTTTTGGGGCTGTCGCTGGGCAACACAGACTTTCCACTCCCTCCACAAATTTTCTATGGGGTTGAGTTCTGGAGACTGGCTAGGCCACTCCAGGACCTTGAAATGCTTTTTACAGAGCCACTCCTTCGTTGCCCAAGCGGTGTGTTTGGGATCATAGTCATGCTGGAAGACCGAGCCACGTTCCATCTTCAATGCTCTTTCTGAGGGAAGGAGGTTTCGGCTTAAAATCTCACGATACATGGCCCCGTACATTCTTCCCCTAACACGGATCAGTCGTCCTATCCCTTTTGCAGAAAAACAGCCCCAAAGCATGATGTCTCCACCCCCATGCTTCACAGTAGGTATGGTGTTCTTGGGATGCGACTCAGCATTCTTCTTCCTCCAAACACGACGAGTTGAATTTTTACCAAAAAGTTCTATTTTGGTTTCATCACATGATGACCACATGCTATTCTCCCACTCCTCTTTTGGATCATCCATATGCTCGCTGGGCAAGCCTCAGACGGGCCTGGACATGTACTACTGCTACTGATAGTAGCCTTTGTTACTTTGGTCCCAGCTCTCTGCAGGTCAATTATCAGGTCCTTCCGTGTAGTTCTGGGATTTTTGCTCATCGTTGTCATGATCATTTTGACCCCACAGAATGAAATCTTGTGTCTTTTATACAGATAATGAGGTCAAACAGGTACCATTTATAACAGTAACGAGTGGAGGACAGAAGAGAGCTCTGTGAGAGCCAGAAATCTTGCTTGTTGTTTATTGACCAAATACTTATTTTCCTCCATAATTTACAAATAAATTCTTTAAAAATCCTATAATGTGATTTCCTGGATTTTTTTTTCATTTTGTCTCTTATAGTTGAAGTGTACCTTTGATGAAAATTAGACCTATCTCATCTTTCTAAGTAGGAGAACTTGCACAAGCAGTGGCAGACTAAATGCTTTTTTGCCTCATTGTATGTGGTAAAGTTTCCGCTGAATTCTAAGAACTCAATCACAGAGAGGACCTGCACGTCACAAATCTTTACCAATATAACAGCGTCTGTCCCTCATTACAGGCAGCAAAACTACCAGCACTGCAGCAGCTACTTCAAGCACAGCTGACAGGTGAGTCCAATCCAACAGCTTCTTACAGCAGTCAGGCTATATACAGGGTCTATTTTAGTTTAATTGTAAGTCAATGGAACCGCACACACACACACACGATACTGTTGGACTATTGGTGAAGTATTCCAGCAACACTACCAGTGCAGTGATCTAACCCAAGAATGAAATGACTCGTCAGTGCAGTAAATGACTTTCACAGTGCTGACTCGTTCACAAATAGCACATTAGCTATTCACACATACCGTATGTAGCGGTTTCTCCACTGAGCTACTCACGAAAAGAAAAACAGAAAAAAGTGAGATATTTAGGAAAGTGAGAAACAGACAGATGGTGGGAAAGATAAGCGTTTTTTTCCACAGCTCTGGCTTCTCTACTGCTAGACTTGACAGCAAATGTGGGCTTTGGTTATATGTGTTAAGGAGAGTAAAGAGGAAGGCAGGCTTTCTTAATCACCAAAGTCCCTTAAAAAGAGAGTGTACATTTGACTCCCTTTAATTATGTGCAGTTATGTACAATGTGGACAAAAACCTGACTTTTGAGGACAAATGATGAATCAGCTTCAGTGTGAAAATGAGCATCAGCCTTTTGGCACCAATGAAACAAGAACATTCAGTGGCTTGGGTGCTGATAGCTGTGCCAGTAGGCATAGTTTGAGGACAATCACTGCGCCTCGTACTGATCAAACTGAATTGTGGTAAAGAAAAATGGCCTTTCCACCAACTCTGATGGGATACTAAGGGTTGACCAGTATAAGCCTGTTTTAAAACAGAAACTGCTTGCCTTAACTTCCAATAACAAATAAGTAAATAAATATATATTTCTGATCTAATTAATGTAAACATGGTTTCCTAAATCTGATTGTAAGGGCAGGTTCTGGGACAGCTACTAGGGGGCAACGCAGGAGCAGGCCCCTTTAAGACAGATTAAAAACACCTGTGGGACACTCTGCTTAAGAGCAGTGCTCCAGACCAGCGTTGCTTAGTCTTTGTTTTGACTCAGCCGGTAACCTAGTCTCTCATGGTAAAAGAGAAAACTGAAAAGAAAATAAAGATTCCTTTGTTAAAAGCACATCCCTGTCTTGTTGCCCTAATACCCCTAAGTCTTTTGGTTGGGGGAGATTCGTTTTGATTTATTTGTTTATTGCCATGTGGTCGCCAGCTCCCCACAATCCTTTGTTCTCCTGGCCCCCATATTTGTTTCCCCGTGCCTTTTTAGTTGCCACCTGTTTTTGTTTCTCCACCCATCTGCGGTGGCGTAGCGGTAACGCCCCGCAGTTACCACACGATGGTTCGTGGGTTCGAATCCCACTGCTGATTTCACTCAGTTTACGTTGGACTTGTACGTGCCAGGTCTGGGTTCGAACCGGCTGGAGTGAGTCACCCGTTATACGCGAACTCAGAGCATAACACAAAACAATGAAGTTTCTCTTTAAAAAAACACTTAGCAATTAAAGTGCTCATTTACCTTTTCTATACTGCACATGGGACAGCACATTGAGGGACGCAGACATTTTATTGTTATAGATGAAAGTCATTTCAAGCATAAAAGAAAGGCAAGTGAAGATTTCTCTTGGTATAGCATTTTGTACAGTGTTGATGTTAAATGGACATACATTTCTTAATTCCCATATACTTTTCTTCCTTTTATCTTAGTAGTATTAATAATTCACACCGCGTTTTGTTATTCAGTGATTAATATTAAGATTTATTACAAGTAGCCTTAATGACAACTGATCCTGCTCAGTCAACTGTTTATTTTCAGTCCCCTGGAGGTACCTGGGTTGATTATCTTGTCAGGATCCAGAGTAAGGCTTTGTAAATATTTATGTAGGTTTATGTCTGTTGTCATTAAAGCTAACTGAGGTTTTCATGCAGCCTTATGAAGATTCCATTAAGTAATGTATTATGTAAAAGGTTAATATGTTAATTGTATAGTTATGAGTGAGGGTGTCACATACAAGCCTTTCAGTTTAAGGGGTTAATCCCTGTCATGATCAGCTTTTTAGTAACTAAAAGAAAAGCAAACTGGGTCAGTGATGGTCTGGGGAGGCATATCCCTGGAAGGACGCACAGACCTCTAGAGGCTAGACAACGGCACCCTGACTGCTATTAGGTTTTAGGATGAACTCCTTGGACCCATTGTCAGTGTGAAAGTGGGGGACACGAATCAAAGAAAGCCTGTTCTTCGACTAGTTGAGCGAAGGTCCAGGAGGGAACTCAGGCCACTCATCACTCAACATGTCAGGCTGGGAGCCACGATCCTAAGTGATGAGTGGCGGGCATACTGGCAAGCTCTACCTCAGCTTGGCTACAGACATTACACATCCAATCACAGGGTATCATATGTAGATGCCCAAACAGGGGCTCATACACAGCATATAGAGAGAGCCAGGAGGGCATTCAAGGAAACAGTTTGGAGGCTCAGAGGTAACGGGTCAGAAAAGCTGTTAAAGAATCACTTGACAGTAATCGAGTGGTATGAATGGCTAGCAAAATAAAACAAACCAAAAAAAATCATAATGGTCCTCTAGCACAACTAACTCATGATCTCGGAAAACTCCACGAATGAGATGCGTATTTAAACTCTAGACTGGCCACATTAATCTAACAAGCAATCTGTAAAGACCTTATATCCACTGTTGTGTTTCAATGTTTATACAAAAAAATTACTTAAGGTTAGAGTGAGTGTTGTCTCAAAAGTTTTATTTATTCATTTGTGAAACATACTAGCAGTTCTTGTTTTTCTAAATTAAAACTTCCAACGTAAGTGAGAAAAAACTATGTTTAAACATACAAATTATTACAAAACATGAACTCAGTTTTGTGTCTTATATTACATGCAATAAAAATGGAACAATTCTCTTATTCTCTTTTGTTAAACTGCATGTTATGATTAAATGAAGTTAAGAATTTGTGTGACAGCTCATGATTAATACCAGCAGTAATACTGATTACACAGCCTGACTATAATCCGTAATTTTATTACAACGTCAAATAAGGCACTGCAAGATGTTTTATAAAATCTGTATTTTCTTCTGTAACTGAGTGGTGAACTGTATTTATTACAGCTAAGTTTTTAATTCAGGCCTTAAATGTCAAAAACCGAAGATGGAAAAAAAACTCCTTTATGATAATGTTCATTTCTGACTCTGCACCCTTTTGAGATTTTGAGGTTTTAATAGTACATCCCCAATTTTTAAAAAAACCTACCAATTTGAATTTGATGGCAGCAACAATTTAAAAAAATGTTGCTACTGGGGAATGTTCACCACTGTGTTGCATCATCTTATACTTACATAATGCAGCAAATGTGTGTCACCACTGGCTATATACTTCACGCTACTGGTATGATACTGAGAGACTGAAGCAATATGACTAACACATAAAACTATCTTCAAAAATCAATGGTTAAATGTAATTACCATTAATGCTGTTTGCTCGTAAGGAAAAGGACGTCCCCATATTAGAATCAGGTGCACCACTGTTAGTTGCTAATGACTGGAACATTATTAGAGATTTTGTTGGAGCTGGTCACATTTATAATACAGATATTTAATTTGGTTTGTTCTTGTTTGCTGAAGTGAGTAGTATTACAATAGTCAGATCCAAAAAGTTATCTGGCCTTCAAAAAAGAAGGGTGTAGGTGCATATGAGTCAGGGAAGAGCTATAAGTTGAGTTATGCTAAGCTGAGGTCAGCCTAGGTGACTTCTGAAGCCTACAGTATGTAAATATATATATATATATTGAAGTTGATTCTTTTGTTCTTGGAGACCGGCTGAGGATTAGAATTTTTTTCCAGGTCGTCGCAGTTGAGTGTCAGCTCTTGGCTGAAAACAGTATGTGGGCATTTCACCCCCATTAGGGAACACAGTCATATCCGAGGGGTGTTGGTGTTGTTTCACCAGATGGTCAACATTCCATAATAGCCAAAAGGTATTTAACCTTTAACCTAAAGCTCTATACCCCTGATGATAACACTTCCCACAGGATACTGTCAGAAATGTGTAAAATGCAAGTTCTGTTCCGGGAATGCCTCAGAGTGTAACAAATTGCACACCCCACCGATATACAGAATTGTTGAACGTATACACATTTATACACATACACACGTACACACAAACATGGATATCTGACAATATATATACATGAACATAAGTATATGTAAATGATCAATTATTCACTGCAATAGTTACAAATTAGCACACATAATAGTAATAAGCATACATTTAAATAAACACTGGCCCTTTTCTTTAGCACTGAAGTAAGAGTTCTTATTTTTATCTCAATTTTAGATATATAACATAATAATATCATAAACATTAAACAGATCTCTGAAGATCTTCGGGTTTATATGCAAATTAGGTCAGTAATGAACTAGTGTGGTCTAAGGAGTTCTAATCTATTGGCAGGTGGAGCTTATTTCCTAGTTATACCATTAGAAACAGCATTTTTAATGACTTTAATGATTTCCTGGGTGGAAGGAACTGTAGATTTATAAGCAGGTCTGTTCATTCATGAACTCATCTGGTGTCTGACTCTCTCAGTCAGGGAGTGGGTGGAGGAAGCTCAAGTCTATTTGTTCTGCTTTCAAAACCGGAAGGAAGAGCTTATTACAAAACCGCTGCTTTAAACCGCATCAGATCAGCTGAGTTGCGTACAATATGATGTTATCCTCCTGAGACCCGGACTTGCTTGGTGTGCAATTTTAATTTCTCCTAGCTATTTGTGATTAGTAGGAACTAACAAGTATAAAAACTAATCGTTGTCTCTGTACAGGAAGTTGTTTTGGCAAAAAACACTGTCCTCATATGAGGCCAAAGGGTCAGCGTTTTAAAAAGTATCACGGTGCAGAGAAGCAGAAATGTAATGTCCTCATCTGAGACCCCAGCAACCTCATGAGGTTATATTGCAGGTTTACAGTGAGTCTTTCACGGTGTTGTGAGTGTTTAACAGTGTTGTGAAATAGTGTGACTGGCAGAATGGCATATTCTAAGGTGCACTTGTAATAAAACATGTTTTCTCTAGAGGTTGTTTTTTAACTTTTTATATCATTTTACCTCAAATGATAACATTAACTAAAGTAGTTTTTTTTATCATTTGAAAAAAAAAAAACTTCGGTCTTTTCTATATCAGAGAGATGAGGAGAATCTTGTTGATGCTTTTGTTACATAAACATAAGCTGTACCTAATAGCATGTAATACCTCCACAATCAAAAATAACAGCTAAATAATAACTGCTGTTCAATTTGGCATGGACTGAACAAGTTTCTGGATTTAGGCCACAAAAATGTCCAGACAGATTTGATGGATGATTATCCTGGCGTTATACTGGCTGTTCCAAGTATTCCCACACAAGGAAATTTGTGTATTGTTATCTCAATACACAATACACAATACACACAATACATATAGCCTGTGAAACACCACTATTTTCATACAAGGCGCCCCAGCTTTGGAATAATCTACCTGTCAGTGTTCGGGACTCAGACACAGCCTCAATCTTTAAGTCCAGGCTTAAAACCTACAGTTTAGTCAAGCTTTTGGTAATTAGTCTTTTCTTTCTGATAGATAAAAGGTGCAGGTCTAGGGGTCCACTGACAGAGAGTGTTTGGTAAGCTGGGAATGTTGGTGTTGTTGTCCCACTGCTCTTCATGTTCACTCAGGTTTGTTGGCGGTGGAGCAGAGGGGCGCTGACTTCTCAGGGAGCCCTCATGTCTGTGTGACCTTCTGGCTCTCCCTGTTAGTCCTGCTGTAGCAGCCAGGCCTGCCGGAGTCACTGCTGCACTCTGTTAACATCATATAGTGTGTTCAGGTCTTCTGTCAGAGCTAACAGTCTGTCTGATGGCTGATGTTTAACAATAGAACACACACACACACACATATATATATATATATATATATATATATATATATATATATATATATATATGCTATTTTCAAATAGCTTCCATTTGGGTGGTGTTAGCTACAACAGGCATCAAAAAGTCCTCCTCCTGCACTGCATTCTCAACCTTCGACCAAAGAGCGCAACAGTGCTTCTTAATGTCCTTTCCCATGAAGGCATAAAGAAACGGGTTCAGACAGCTGTTGACATTGGCGAGAATGAGACCCAATACATATGCAGTGTCTGATCTTCGATCTGTGAAGAATGCGCTCATCGTAACAGTGTGATATGGCAGCCAGCAGATCAAGAAAGTAACAATCAGCACCGTCATGATCTTGACTGGCTTTTTAAATGTCGGCATCTGGTTGGACTTCAGCTTTCTTGTGATGGCAACATAACAGATGAAAATGATCAGAAACGGGATCACAAATGAAAAAACAAACTGGCTTGCTGTGTCAGCAGTGTAACTTTTCCAGGTGTTGTGAACGCAGCGATACTCACGTTCTGTCTCAGTTTTATGAAAAAGCTCTTTGGTAATAGCTGATGGTGTACTGAGTGCTGCTGAGATGATCCAAGCTACCGTCACTATCACTGAGGCTCTTCTTACAGTGCGCTGGTTCTGAGCCCACACAGGAAACATAACCACCACACAGCGGTCCACACTGATGATGACGAGCAGGAAGATGCTGCTGAACATGTTGAGGGAAAAGATGAAGGAAGTGAACTTGCACATGAAGAGGCCGAAGATCCAGTTTCGTATTGCCATATAGATGACGACGAAGGGAAGGAAGCAGCAGAATATGAAGTCAGACACGGCCAGGCTCAGGTACCAGGTGGTGATGACAGATTTCTTCACCTTAAAGCCAGCAATCCAGATCACCAGACCATTTCCAGCAACACCCAGGATGAAGACGATCACATTAGCTACTACATAGAAAATACACTTTACATCGCAAGATGATGAATCCATACTCTGATCTGTTGTGTGGTTCCAGTGGAGAGGATATTCTGGTTCTGTCAGTGAGGATGAATTCATGATCTCTCTTGACTCCGTACAGCAAGCACAGACAGACTGATAAAAAACAGTGGTAAGCAAATAAGTAACCACATCCTCCACAGGAAACTAAATATATTCCATTTTTTTCTTTTTTGTAAATAAAAACTTTTTTTGGCATGGTGCAAACTGGAATAAACACAGTCTAAAAAGTGTCATGACTTTTGCAAGGTCCATGTTTATATATCCATTTGTTCAATAGTCACGAAAAAAGAAACACTGATGTGTACTGAAATTATACTTAATATACTTCCTTACCCTCATTAATAATACACTGAAAGCATGCTATTTCTATATACTACCATGTACAAGTATGCTAAATGTAAATAATTAGTGCTGTTTAAAATATACTGTACTATTGATACACCACTAAAATTCACATTGATCTACTAAATACATGTTAAAGCACATTTCTAACACACTAAACATGCTAATTAATATACTGTATACTTTTATTTTTTGCAAATTTACTTTAAAGACACTAAAGTTTTACTGAGGTAATATGCACATGTAGTTATTACATTTGTAATCAACAAAGCATGGAATTTCACCAGGAGTGCACATAATCTTTGCATATAACTGTTTATACCTATTAGGTATATAATGTGAATTTTATAGCATTGCTGCTCTATTCACTGAAATCTGGCATGTGTGTACTGATTGCTCGCACCCGTGGCTCTTTCCTCACGCTGCATTTAAACCTTGTTTGCACTATTGAGCATTCTTTACTACTCGTTTCTTCTCTGGCCTTGACTCCCCCTTCGTCTTTGACTACTTCTCTTGCCTTATCCCTTATTCTGGTTGTCTGTTTGCCTCTCTGGTGTTCAATCTCCTTTTAATATTTAATATTTTAATATTTAATAAAACTCATCTGACTTTTAACTCCTGATAATTTCATATTGTACATTTTACTAGAAATGTACTTTAATATGTACTTAAGTAAAATGTGTTCTATTTAAATATGTTTTAAATAGCACTACTGATATATACTGCATTTAGCATGTAAATATATAGAGTTTGCACATCACTAGTGCACTTTCAATATATTAATCTTAAGTGTGTTACAGGCCACTACCTTAATTAAACACTAGCATTCTATAGCTAAAACAATGCTAGTGTGTTTACGTTGCACATTTCTTACATTTAATGAGGCAACTCAAAGTCATAAAGAACATCTGGTTAATATTAAAAATGACTCACCTCCCAATGCCTGCTTCAGTTCAGATCTGCAGAGGTGATTTTGTCGCTTATGATGAAGGGCAAACTTTATGTATCAGGAATATTTTGTAACATTCGGTTCCTCTCCGTCGTGGCTTTAGTTCTAAGAAGTGAACAAGCTGAAAACCACACACTGAAAAAATTGCCTTAGCAAGCACAGCGCTAAATACACCGTATGCAGTCGGTTAACCTGACTCTGGGCCCCATAAATATGCATTAGCATTATCATATCATGGCCCAGTGGATGTAAAGACCAATACAAAAGTATTATAGGCTATATACATCCCGGTTTCCAAAAAAAAAAAAAAGTGCAATGATATCATTAAATTAGTACAAAGACAACATGCACAAAGACCTCATTTAGGCAAGGTTATATATGTAGCAGATTTCATACACAAGGACTATTCAGAATGCCTAAATAAAACCAGCATACATTCAGTTAAACTAAAATAAGAACTAAAATCTAAAAGGGGAAAGTTGGCTTGGCTCATAAGCAGGATGTGGTCGCTCAATGTCTGTAACAGCCCAGTCATTTTAAATGGTTTCCACTCAGCTGGCAGTGCTTTAATCTTTCATGTTCTGCTTACCCCTGAACTAGTTAGGGTGGGGTTTGGTGCAATGTCTGGGCATCAACTAAAATGACTTATTAAATGAGTTCTTTTATACAACACTGAATAAATGGCTTAAGTAAGACTAGAACTAGAACTAGTGTTATGTGTATTTGACACTTTTGGTAATCATGGTGAAAAGTGGAACTAATAAACCCGAGCACAAAACATCAGCACAGTGAAAATGCAAGATGCAAGCTAGCACAACTATCACAGAGACTTTCTTATGCTGCCATTGTTCCGTGCCCACACTGGAAACAACGCAACAACATAGCGGTCCGCACTGATGAGGTCTAAGAGGAACATCCTGTTGTACAGGCTGAGCTGCATGATGAAGAAATCGAAGTTGCTCAAAGATCTATGCTTTCGTAAAATTCATTGATGACGCTGACGGGCAGAAAGAAGCAGAACATGAAATCAGACACAGCCAGACACGGAAACCTGCAGTCAACAGACCATTTCTGGCAATAGAAGATGAAGATGGTATTTGCTACGGCATATAAAACACACATTACAATGCATGATGATAAACTTGTGGTGTAGTTCTTGTAATGAGGATATTCTAAATCTGGTACTGGAGTTAACGCCTCTTGATTCTGTTCAGCAAACAGACAAGCATGATTCTCTTGTTTACCGAGCGGGAATTTCTATTTATGTTTTAGGGGTCAGTTTTAACATACTGAGGAAAATATACATCAGATGTTGAAGTAACAACAAAAGCACACAGCTAGGCCACCACCAGCCAGAGACTTCTTCCTGTAGCTTACTGTGCTCGTAAGCACTAGGATGCTGTCTCCTCTGCTAGTTACTCACCTGAACTGGATGATGACTGCCTTCTAGCGTCTTCATGGGTCCGTCCTGGTGCAATCACACCTGGTTACAGTAGCTATATTACCCAGTCTGTGATAGTGAGCACAATGATATGTTATGCCATCTACGCCGCACTAAACCGACAGCCTGCAGCATCCACTTGCATGCCGATCCAGGCCTGTACCATTGTTCTACACCCTGGTCTCTCTCTCTCCCGCCAGCATTACCATCTAGTCTTACCGTGCTGTCCTCCTTAAGGAGCCGTGCAGCCTTGTCGTTATTGTTGGTTTTTTTATTAGCTTCTGTTTCTCTCGTCATCTGTCTCGAAGATTTTTTAGCACAGTTGCACTTTGACCTTGTTTGACCTTTGTTGCTAATTCACTCACATCACCACTGTAGTGTTGACAGAGTATGACATACAACCCCAATATGTTAATAGCACTAATGACATATTTAGCATATGAAGTATATATCAGTACGTCAAAACTAGAACTTTGGGTACATTAATCATGAGGTTGAGGGAGCATTCTAGGTATACTAAAGTATTCTTCAGTGCCCTTTTCTTGGTGCAGTGCCACCCTACTGAAGTAAGTAGTGTAGAATTTCAACACATGAAGAACAACTTGTACAAAATATATTAATTTCAGTGTATCTGTACTCAGTATCAGCAGGCACTTAAGGATCAGTACCAATACCAGTCAAACATTTTGACACATCGTTAATATGGATGGATGGATATATGGGGTGGGTGGGTGGATGGGTGGACTGATAGATAGATCACATTATTATATTTTTGTGATATTGTCCACCTCTAATATATATATTTTGTTGGACAAAAAACTTATTTGAGCTTATAAGCTTGATTTGAGCAATTTAAAAGCTCGAGTTTATGATGTACAGACCAAAACATCTTGAACCTCCAGTGCAGGTTAAGAAAGCTGTTTTATCCTCCTGTAACGTTCTGATTTGGCTCTAGAATGAAACCAGCTGTTTAAGCTTATATGGTGTGCTCATGAATATTTAGATCAGCTCTACTCTGGCTAGTTTAGGAGAAGCATATCTAAACAGACACAGGCAGGAAAACACAAAGTAAATTAAAGTTGTTACCCACATTGAAACTGTCAGTTTAAGATGATCTGCTTCAACCATCAAGAAGATGAGAGAATCAACAGGTCTAGCCACCATTTACAAATGCGGGATTTGAATTCGGAGGTGAAGCAACAGTATTTGAGGATCACGGTATGTCAGTCCTATGCACTGAACTCTCATTATTCATTATTTAATTCTATGGCAACTTTAAGGTAAAGAAGCCACACCCTTAAGGTTAATGAGCAGCATGAGAAGGTATGGATATTGGTTTTGGGTGAATGTATCTGTGCAATAACTTCCTGAAATAGAGAATTCAAATTGTAACAAATGAATAAACAGAGAGTTAGAGGACACCATTGAACTCCGCTGCACTGTTGACACGTTTCCATGGGTTCTTGTATTAAAACTACAGTATTTTAATGCTTTGAACGAAGCAATGTCTTAGAAATCAGTTAAATGAAACTTCTATAAATATATATTTGTCTCTGCTTTATACACAAATGCATAACTGGATACTGTGAGTTGTGCTAGCCTAACTAGAGTCCAGCAAGGAGTTATTTCATTCATTTTATTTCAGCTTATTTAAAAAAAGTAAAGTTTGTTAGCAGACAAAATTTTGAGATGTGAGACAAACACTGTACTTGAACTTGGCTAAACGTCCCATTCTTTAAAAAGGAAAATTCCTGGTTCGTCTAAATGGTTAAATTAAGATATTCGGTATAATGGAAACTGTTCTAAAAAAACAGCTACTGTTTATGAACGTCAACATGCAAAAGGAAAGAGAAAGTTAAAAGAAAGTTATTATAAATTTGGGGCACATGAAATTCCTAAGCTGTCTTTGTACAGTACCTAACAGTACATACCGCTTTCATCTATGAGAGAAATCCAGATCCACAGTTGGTTGTGTCCATCCTTGTACTGTATGAAGGCAGTTCTATGGGTATGAAAGTACTGGAAGGTGAAATACCATTTACTACCATGTAAACTAAAAGACCTTCTTACCTTTTGGCTTATTAATCAAATCAGAAGCAACTGAAGTAGCGGTGTATTCCTTAAAGAGCTAAACTGAAACTTACACAGACAGAGGAAGTGCACTGAAAAGTCAACACCCCTCGCTGTCCTGGAAACTATGTGCAATTGGCAGGCAGTCATTACCATCTTCCAAGACTCCCACTGAACTATTTATTTTCTCCAGTCTTTAAAAATCACTGCTGGGAACAATGTTTTAAAATGACAGATACTGTTCCTCAGTAGCCGGGTTCCATTCCAATAGTTTACAAATGTCATGCATCACCAAAGATAAATAAAACAAACAAATAAATAATAATTGTAAATTAAGTCATGTGCCATTGTGATAGTCCTTTGATAGGTTTTGTATTTTAGGTGGTAGCCAAGTTTGTCAGGTTGGAGTTAAGGTCTTGCTAGGCTATTGCTACGTTATCCCAGGTGGTTGCTAAGTTGTTGCTAGTTCATTGCTATGGCAGCTCAGTCTGTTGATTTTGTGGTGGTCTAGTTTCTTGCTTCTTGCTGGAAGTTAATATGCTGATCAACACCAAAACTAGCATTATGCTGTGTTTTACATTGACCTTGTTTTACATTGGTTTATGCTGGTCTGGTGCTGGTTTAGCTAGTCACCTGACATGGTCATGATGGGTTGGCAGTGATCAGCGTATGAACTTCTCAATTGGCATAATATTCTCCAAATCAAAACATTGGTTAATCTTTGACAGGTGGGCAACAAAGTTTGTGTTTTACATTGATGTAAAACGTGTTAATGTTTATGGACCAACGCAAGCACTGTGAGCTACACAGCTATCTACAAATTGGAAGTGGGAATCATCGGCGTCCAACACATTCACATTCTAGCAGCACTTCAGCAACTACCTGGGATAGCATAGACATGGCCTCACAGAGAGAATCATGTTTTGGGGTCAGAGTTTTCACTTTTAATATAATAAAGAGTCTTCTGTAATCATCTCTCCTATCCTAGCAAAGTGACGGCCTCGAGATGCTTTAACCAGTGAACGTTGAAATCCTAGAATGTCCAGATTGGCCATTTTCAAAATGGTGCAAATGCAAATTGAACCTTTCATTCAGAGAATCCTATCTGGTTTTAGAAATAATGTTTCATCAGTGAATAAAATTACATAGTAAAGTATAGATTCATACTTGATTATGTAAGCAGTTATATATGTTTAAAATGTAGGTGAACTGTTTCAGTTTAAGACAAGTTTTATTTTGTCCTCTTTCTTTATTTTGAGATTTTTGTACAGGCCACAGTTTTGTATGCCACATTAGAATCATCACTGCTGATGAAACCTTAAGAAATCAAAACATATCAAGCAAATATGCACAAGGTTATATATAATTACAGTATATATATTTTATATATATATATATATATATTACAGCATTGGTATCTCAGATTTGAAATTTACTTACATGTCACTGTAAATATTGTACAACATACTTTGTAGTGAACATGAAAACACGAGACAATCCCACATGTACAACAATATACCAACATACAGGGGTTGGACAATGAAACTGAAACACCTGTCATTTTAGTGTGGGAGGTCTCATGGCTAAATTGGACCAGCCTGGTGGCCAATCTTCATTAATTGCACATTGCACCAGTAAGAGCAGAGTGTGAAGGTTCAGTTAGCAGGTAAGTGAAGGTTAAAGCACAGTTCTGCTCAAAATACTGCAATGCACACAACATTATGGGTGACATACCAGAGTTCAAAAGAGGACAAACTGTTGGTGCACGTCTTGCTGGCGCATCTGTGACCAAGACAGCAAGTCTTTGTGATGTATCAAGAGCCACGGTATCCAGGGTAATGTCAGCATACCACCAAGAAGGACGAACCTCCACCAGCATCACGTAGTGACCTGGCCACTATCCTGCAAGAAGAATGGCTTAAACTCCCTCTGACCACTGTGCAGGACGCAGTATATGTCATTCCCAAGACGAACTGACGCTGTATTGGCCGCAAAAGGAGGCCCTACACCATACTAATAAACGATTGTGGTCTAAAACCAGGTGTTTCAGTTTCATTGTCCAACCCCTGTATATCTCCTTTTTTTTTTATAGATTTTTACTTTTATAGATAATTTTTTTGCAGCTGCTGTGAGAAAATGGTGAATAGGCCCAAACAGCCCAAAATTGCTTGGAAAAACAGTCTGGTTCCATTGACTTACATTAAAGTTCTATTAGGTTTTGCCCTCTCCTGTAAAATTGCCATTTTGGAGACACTGTTTTTTCTTTGGACAGCGACAATATGTATTTATTGTGGTATAAGCATTTGTGCCTGTGTATCACTGCCACTTTTGCTACAGTTTCAGCATTTCTAAAACTACAATGAAAAATCTGAAATTTGCTACCATGACCTCTTGCCAAATAGGTTAAGTAAAATTTCACAAATAATTTAAACTTGAGTTGCATCCAGAAACCCTGAAAGTAATTGCTTTTGCATGTTGTGCTCTAACCCTAACCCCAAAACGGGGTCCACAAACATGAATAAGTGGGCTCCTGCTTTAAATCAATTGTTGCGATAGACCCAGTTCATTATTCCAGTCTTTTTGCTCCGTTACTCTTTTAGATGTTCTGAAAGTCTTCTTCATAGTTATTGGCTTCATAGCCAAACTGCTAAGCCCTGTAAAGAGCTTCATCTGTAGTTGGCTTCAGTATGGGTACATGGATAAAACTTGAATTCTGACTGGTTATCTTACATTTATTAGCTGCACTGTTCTTTAGAACTGCCACAGAAGAGGTGCAGCTTATTCCTACCAGATAAAACATGGTCTCACATCTGGTCACCAGCAAATCTATGTTAGCTAGTGTGCTGGTCATTTTTTTAAATCTACCACAGCAACAGTAAACGGCACTACACGATACATAACATAAAATTCTAATTTCTATTTCAGATGCTCATGATTTAAGTCGGCAGCCTAAATCCTTTTAATCCTTTTAATGATTACAATAGCTTAAACAGTCGAAGTAATTATACACTGCTGTGTATCAGCTTATCAAAGATGATATAAGAACCCCACCCCACCTTTGAGCGCTCACTGATTGCTTGCAACTGTGTCAACATTAGTTGAAAGTTTTTGTTCCTCAGTGTGTGTAAATGCGCTCCCCCTGACGGAGTTCTGGGTCTCTTCATCCTGGAGCGCATTCTCAATTTTTGACAGAAGAGCATAACACTGCTTCTTAAAGTCCTTCCCCATGAACGCATAGAGAAACGGATTCAAAATGCTGTTGGCACTGGCAGAGGTGACGGCAAATATTTTCCCAAATCCAATAAACCTGTTATCATATTTCATTTCCAAAAAAGAGAAAACGTGAAATGGGCAGCCAGCAGATGCATATAGGAAAGAGTAGTAACCAGCGCTGTCATGATCTTGAAGGGCTTTTTGGCTCTTGCCATCTGGTTGGACTTCAGCTTTCGGATGATGACACCACAGCAGGCAATAATGATCAAGAACGGGATCAGAAATCCAAAAACAAAACGGCTTGCCACTAAAGCAATGTAATCTCGATCATTAACGTACTCGTTGAAACAACTTGTCCTTGTGTTATTTGTCTTTGTGTTATTATAAGTAAAGGTACTTCGGAAAATGGCCATTGGCATGCTAAGTCCTGCTGACATGATCCAAGCTAAAACGATCATCACTGAGGCCTTTTTTATGGTGCGCTTGTTCTGAGCCCACACCGGAAACATAACGACCACACAGCGGTCCACACTGATGATGGTGAGGAGGAAGATGCTGCTGTACATGTTGAGGAACATGATGAAATACCTGAACTTGCACATGAAGAGCCCAAAGATCCAGTCACCTTTGATCGAATAGGTGATTCCAAAGGGCAAGAGGCAGCAGAACAGGAAATCTGACACGGCCAGACTCAGGTACCATGTGCCGATGACCGACTTCTTTACCTTAAACCCTGCAATCCAGATCACCAGACCATTTCCAGCAACACCCAGGACAAGGATGATCATGTTGCTTACTGAAAAGAATATACAGGTTCCGCTATTGCAAAGTGTTGAAGCCATCCTCTGGATTATCGTGTGGTTCTTGTATTCGTTTTCAGGGAATGTCGATTCCGTCACTCGAGTTGACCTCCTGATGCCTCTTGATTCTGCAAAGTGAACAGAAACAGAAGGAGTGTTAATGTGTTGTTTGTTAAAACAACATGTTAATGAGGTTTAAGGTGTACAGGTTTGGTGAGCAACCCATACAGAGCAAACATACAGTGGGGAGAACAAGTATTTGATACACTGCTGATTTTTCAGGTTTTCCCACTTGCAAAGCATGTAGAAGACTGTAATTTTTATCATAGGTACTCTTCAACTGTGAGTGATGGAATCTAAAACAAAAATCCAGAAAAATACATTGTATGATTTTTAAATAATTAATTTCCATTTTATTGTGGGAAATAAGTATTTGATCATCTATCAACCAGTAAGAATTTTGGCTCTCACAGACATGTTACTTCTTCTTTAAGAAGCCCTCCTGTTCTCCACTCATTACCTGTATTAACTGCACCTGTTTGAACTCGTTACCTGTATAAAAGACACCTGTCCACACACTCAATCAGTCAGACTCCAGCATCTCCACAATGCCCAAGACCAGAGAGCTTTGTAAGGACATCAGGGATAAAATTGTAGACCTGCACAAGGCTGGGATGGGCTACAGGACAATAGGCAAGCAGCTTGGTGAGAAGGCAACAACTGTTGGTGCAATTATTAGAAAATGGAAGAAATGCAAAATAACGGATAATCTCCCTCGGTCTGGGGCGCCATGCAAGATCTCACCTCGAGGAGCATCAATGGTCTTGAGGAAGGTGAGGAATGAGCCCAGAATTACACGGCAGGACCTGGTCAATGACCTGAATAGAGCTGGGACCACAGTCTCAAAGAAAACAATCAGTAACACTCTACGCCGTCAAGGATTAAAATCCTGCAGTGCACGCAAGGTGCCCTTCCTCAAGCCAACGCATGTCAAAGCCTGTCTGAAGTTTGCAAATGACCATCTGAATGATCCAGAGGAGGAATGGGAGAAAGTCATGTGGTCTGATGAGACAAAAATAGAACTTTTTGGTTTAAACTCCACTCGTCATGTTTGGAGGAAGAAGAATGATGAGTACAACCCCAAGAACACCATCCCAACCGTGAAGCATGGCGGTGGAAACATCATTCTTTGGGGATGCTTTTCTGCAAAGGGGACAGGACGACTGCACCGTATTGTGGGAAGGATGGATGGGGCCATGTATCGTGAGATTTTGGCCAACAACCTCCTTCCCTCAGTAAGAGCACTGAAGATGGGTCGTGGCTGGGTCTTCCAGCATGATAACGACCCAAAACACACAGCCAGGGCAACTAAAGAGTGGCTCCGTAGGAAACATCTTAAGGTCCTGGAGTGGCCTAGCCAGTCTCCAGACCTGAATCCAATAGAAAATCTTTGGAGGGAGCTTAAAGTCCGTGTGGCCCAGCGACAGCCACGAAACCTGAAGGCTCTGGAGGAGATCTGTATGGAGGAGTGGGCCAAAATCCCTGCTGCAGTGTGTGCAAACCTTGTCAAGAACTACAGGAAACGTCTCATCTCTGTAATTGCAAACAAAGGTTTCTGTACCAAATATTAAGTTTCTTTTTCTGGTGTATCAAATACTTATTTCCCACAATAAAATGGAAATTAATTATTTAAAAATCATACAATGTATTTTTCTGGATTTTTGTTTTAGATTCCATCACTCACAGTTGAAGAGTACCTATGATAAAAATTACAGTCTTCTACATGCTTTGCAAGTGGGAAAACCTGAAAAATCAGCAGTGTATCAAATACTTGTTCTCCCCACTGTACATGTATGTCTTCCATTGAAAAGTATACGTATATCCATCATAGCCAAAAACATTCGCTCATCTGCCTTTACACACATATGAACTTGAGTGACATCCCATTCTTAATGTATAGGGTTTACCTCGCCTTGAGTTTAGCTCAGCACTCGTCACAATCTGTTTGTCCACCACCACAAATATGTAGATACTTAGATATGATTAGAAGCACTGCACTTTACATCAAGCTGTTAAGTTGCTATTTTGGAGAAACTTGTTTTTCTTTGGATAGTGACAATATGTTACGATGTAATCAGTACATATTAGTCCACAATGGTCACTGTGTTTTTGTTAAACAACTTAGCCAAGATTATTATATTATATTACCACCAGAGTTACTGTACTCACTCTGAGCCCAATGCAACTTTATTGCTGTAATATGATATTTCATACAAAGATTGTCATTTTCAGCCAAAGAATTGGATCAGATGTGACCTTTTAACAGGAATGTCTTGGGGACAACCATGTTCATTTTTAGTTAAAACCTGGGTGGGAGCAAACTGAGCATGAAAGATCTAAATCAATCCTCCATCCATCAATAAACCTCACCTGTTGTATTAAAAAAAAACAAAAAAATGCTTTGGTTAGCATTTCTCTAGCTAACCAAGAACTTTGTGAGAGCTTACGAATGAATACTTAATTCTTAATACTTAATTAATACTTAAAAAGCAGTCCACATATCCTCAGACCCCACACACCCCAGCCATCCCCTCTTCCAACCTCTGCCCTCCGGAAGGAGGTACCGGAACATCCGAGCCAGAACCACCAGGTTCAGGAACAGTTTCTACTCTAGAGCTGTCAAACTAGTCACACCAGCAGCGCCTAACAGAACATGATTACATCACTAAAGACTGCTACTGATTTGTAGTTCCTCTACCTCACAGGACTGTTTGCACCGCACTTTACCTCAACCTGTATACTTGAACATCCAGTTTTGTTTTTATTTTGTTCTTATTTATCTATATTTATTTATCTATACTGAACATCTGTACAAGCAGTTGGCTGTTACTGAACATTAAGCTGCTATTTTCCCACCTGCACTGTACACTTTATATATCCATACTGTTTAAACCACATACTTACTGATACTGCGCTACTCTTTGCACATGTCCTGTACACATACTGTACTGTACTGTACTGTTTGCACACATTGTTTTTGTCTATTGTCTTTGCACTACACTATATATATATATATATATATATATATATATATATATATATATACACACATTATTCAACTGCACTGGAGAAGGAGCCTGACCGTGTTTCGTTATACTGTACAACCCTGTATTGGTATAATGACAATAAAGTTGAATTGAATTGAATTGAATATTTCATGTTGATAAATTTTTAATTTTAAGAATGTGGTAAACATTGTAGTATTTATTTCCATACACATATATTTTCATATAAGTGAGTTTTGTAAGCCAGATTTTGTCGCTATAGGCAAATCATTTCGCCAGGTTCAAGCGAAGATCTTAAAATATCTGTGCAAGGGTCCGAGCGATGCCACCTGCAGCCAGCAGAGGGCGGCAGCGGCGGTGCCGTTCTGGGGGAACAACAGCCCAGAACTTTAACCCCCAGAATGCCCTGGGCTGATCAACCAAACACGCTACACCTAAGGTGCCGGCCATATAAGCCCTCACCACACAAACACATCTGCTACACCTTTGTAGAGGGGTAGCCGGTACGGTACAGACAGAGAAAAAAGCGGGGAAAAGAGAGAAGAAAAGGAAAAGGGAAAGAAAAGCAACCAGTGCTTAAAAAGTAAATAAATAAATAAACAAACACATAAATAGAGTAGAAAGTAGTATAAACAGTATAAACCTTTATATCGGGCAAACAGGTTCCTGCCCTGCGTTTGGGCCCGAACCACAACCGTACCGTGACAATCTGCCACCATTTAAAAAGCAGGCTCAGTAAAATCATTTAAAAGAAGTAAAAAATATCTGAAAATAAGACAAATAATCCTAAAAATGAGACTACAACAATCCTTATTTGAGAAGTTTGAGCTATATCGACAAGAAATAAGACATTTCTTACTTACCAAGCTCCCTTTTTGTTGCAGTGAATCAATGTTATCTTAATGCTCAATTCAATTATTTCATGAATGCAGTCGCAGCATATTGTCGCTGTCCAATGAAAAACATTTATCTCCATTTTTGACCATTTTGACTTTTATGGATCATTTGAAAACAGCAGCTCCCGTTTACACTTTGTGAGATTTGCATTATGATAGGACCAACTGAAATGACCCAAAAGTGCTCGGAAGGACGTCTGGTTCCATTGACTTATATTAAAACTGAATGAGGTTTTTGGCCTCTCCTGTAAAGTTGCCATTTTGGAGATACTTGTTTTTCTTTGGACAGCGACGATATCATGATTGTAGCATTCCAGTAAACAAAGGTTAATTGATGTTAACAAAGAAACAAAGCATGCTCCTGTTTATTTGCAAGTTAATACAATATTTTCAAAAACAGAATCTATTCTTCAGCCTTTCTGGGATTTAACATCACTCCATTTTATAAGTACTCCAGTTTAGAAGTTGGATTTTCTGTGGAAAAGATTCGTTTGGAAAAAGTCTGCTTCCATTGATTCAAATTTAAGTTAACTGAGGACGACTTTCCTGTAAAGGTGCCACTTTGCAGGTAATCGCTTCTCTTTGGATAAGGATGATATGTTATTCCTTATAGTAGTTACCCAGACTCAATTAGAAGAATTGCCCTTTACAGCTAGCTGTTATTGAGGCAGCTAATGTATAACATTGCATAGAATAAGACACCAACAGGATATCTCTCTCAGAAGCTTCACTCTGTAACATGTGCATAGTAATTCTGTAAATGGCTATGATGGTGCTTGTCAGTCACTCTGAATGGGGACTGTTTTTATTTTCTTTACTTGTCACCATCTAGTTTCCTTCTGTTCCCTGTTGAGCTTTACTGTTCTAACTTGTGTAGAGCCAAAACTTTGCTTTGAGTTTGCTTCAGTATTACTAATATTTATTAGCAAATATAATGTTAAGAGTAATAAATTAAATAAATGTAATTTTAATTTAAATACATTTAATTTAAAAAGTGTATTCAAGTGAAAACAGTAATTACACACCGTGGCTACTTATACTCATTTGACCTGGTAGATTATGTGGGTATACCACACTGTCAGGCCGTCCCAGGAGGGGCACTCCTGGGACACTTCTCATGCCGGCCACCAGAGGTCCAACTCACCGGACTTCTGAGGTTTTCGTGCCGGCTCCCTCTCACCTAGCCCCTCCCGCACCTGTCCTCTTACCTGCTGCTCATCCCTAATAATTATCCTCCCCTTTAAGTTGGCCTTCCCATGCCTAGGTGTTTGTAGAGCATTAACCACCATACTGGCTTCTGTGAGCGATTCAGTGTTCCTGAAAATCCCCTGGTTAAGTTCTGTTTGTTGTTGTTTCAGACTACTCCCTTAGTTCTGGGTCCTTGACTTCTCTGGCTCTTAGTTCGGTGTTTTGGAGATCTTCTGAGCGTTTTTCTATTTTGAGACTCTTTGGCTTTGTTTTTTTTTTTTTTGGACAACTTCTGGGCGTTACTGTCTTTGAACTCTTTCTGTTTGTATATTTGCTGCTGCATATAGTTGGTCCAATAAAGCCTACCATGGATCCGACACCTGTGTCTGGCCTGCCACCATTACACACAACAAACACTTATTTTAACGCCGTCTGTACACGTAAACATGGCAGCACTGCACGAAGCTATGTTCAGGCAAATATTAGCAGGTAAGGTTATTTATTATTATCCAGGACATAAGTGTGCACAAATGTATTCATTCTATCCCTGCAATTATTAAATAAACAAGTCATTCAAATATCGATCCAGCCGTAACATTAAGACTCGGCTGTGTTTGAAATGGCACACTACTACACTACATACTACAGTAGTATGTTCTGCACATTGTATATGCCCCCAGTGTGCAGTACAGTAACAAGCTTTGACCTACAGTGTAGTTTACTAATATAGTTATATGACCAGTTACCTCATGTTTACCTCAGAGCTGTTGTTACTGCATCCACTGGTTTTTCATTCCCCTGAAAAGCTGCCTATTTGCAGATTGCTTTTCTTTGGTCAATCTGTATAGAAGATATTTAGACATGATAAGAAGGATTGCACTTCAAGCAAGCTTTAATAGAGGCAGCTAATGCAAAACATTGCCCTTTGTGTTTGATTCGCCACCAGAAGAAAAACACAATTTGCACAAGTTAAATTTTAACTAAATAAATTGTAAGAGAAAATATATCAAGAGTTTTCCAGAAGGCAAATGATCATTTACTGTCCATTAATACTGTCCTAACAGAAATACACTGAATAACTCATTCAATTCAACTTAAATTACTGCAGTCAGTGTATCAGATTTAGCGAACCATGTTTATATTAATTAGATAAAAAAAAAAAAATATATATATATATATATATATATATATATATATATATATATATATATATATATATATATACTATTGGAAGTTAAAGCAAACAGGTTTCTGTTTTTAAACAGTCAACCCAACTATACTGGTATCCCAACTTTCCTCTAAATGACACCAGCTTTAATATTGCCCAAGCTGAGCAAAGATCTGATTAATAGGTCCTTCCATCACTGAGAGTTGGGAAAACACTTCTTTCTTCACCTGTTGGTTTGATCAGTACGAGGCGCAGTGATTTGTTCACAAACCATACCTACTGGCACAGCTATCAGCGCCCAAGCCACTGAATGTTGTGTGTTTTTTTTTTTTTTTTTTTTTGGTGCTAATGCTCATTTTCACACTGAAGCTGATTCATCATTTGTCCTCAAATGTCACTTTGTTTCCACAGTGTACCACAGTTTCATGACTCACATAATCAAAGGAAGTCAAATTTACACTTTTTTTAAGGGAATTTGGTGATTAAGAGAGACTACCTTCCTCTTTACTCTCCTTAACACATATAACCAAAGCCCATATTTGCTGCCTAGCTTTGTGCTCAGTAGAGAAACCAGAGCTGTGGGAAAATCACAGCGACAGAGGACAGGTCCTTTCTAAACATCTTATCTTTCTCACCATCTGTCTGTTTCTCACTTTCCTAAATATCTCACTTTTTTCTGTTTTTCTTTTCGTGAGTAGCTCAGTGGAGAAACCGCTACATACGGTATGTGTGAATAGCTGATGTGCTGTTTGTGAACGAGTCAGCACTGTGAAAGTCATTTATTGCACTGACGAGTCATTTCGTTCTTGGGTTAGATCACTGCACTGGTAGTATTGCTGTGTGTGTGTGTGTGCGGTTCCATTGACTTACAATTAAACTAAAATAGACCCTGTATATAGCCTGACTGCAAACACTATTGTAAGAAGCTGTTGGATTGGACTCACCTTTTAACTGTGCTTGAAGTAGCTGCTGCAGTGCTGGTAGTTTTGCTGCCTGTAACGAGGGACAGACGCTGTTATATTGGTAAAGATTTGTGACGTGCAGTTCCTCTCTGTGATTGAGTTCTTAGAATTTAGCGGAAACTTAACCACATATGTAAACCACATAACCCCCTTGCAGTAGACAACTGGCCTCAATGAGTACATACAGAGGAGCTAAGCAGACACATGGTGTACAGAAAGAAAAGATAACCCAATGAAAATAATTTCCCAATTCAATGTCATTTCAGTTAGATTAGACCACTGTTTCTTAATTTTGCTTCTGGGCCCCAAAGCATGGCTAAAACACACTCAAAATGTGCTGTTGTGTTGGTAGCATCCTTTTCAAGCCAAGTATGCCTCGAAGAAGGTATTGGAAGAGTTGAGAGGGGTCACATCATAGGGCTCTGGAAAGCGGGGTGGTCTTATCGACATACTGTATGCCATACAGGTTGTGTAGACACTACCATAGCACACTGGTGGCGACAGTAGATAGAAGAATGCACCATGAAGCAACATGAAGGATCTGAGAGACCTACGCAAATCATGGAGAAAGAGGACCAACAAACTGTTGGACATGCTCTGAGTGAATCAACAGCCATGACTGCAGACATTCAGTGCTTAGCCATGCCCTCCACCATTGTCATCCAGCATTGGAAGACGACTGCACACCACAGTACTGAATGTAGGTAGAACATTGCAGTGACTGCAATTAAACCACATCAACATCCCCAAAGCCACACCCCCAGTGAAGACAGAGGGAAATTCTGGTGGGCAGGTAGTGTTTTAGGTTGCCTAATGTGAGCTTAGATTTAAATGTACATTAGTATTAGGTATATAACGTACATAAATGGATGAGGTCTCTACAAATACTCCATATTACTTCCGAGTTTATATCTGTAATTTAAGGGTTAAACCTGCAACCCCCATTGCTACTGATACAGCCCCAGTCTGCTAACTGTAATGTAGGGGTTAAACCAGCTCCCCTCGTCTCTACTGATACAGCCCCAGTCTGCTAACCTAAGCCTGAAACAGGAGAGAGTGCTGGTGCTCTAGAAAACATCATCTATTTCAAAGATCGCACATCCCACTGACCTTAATGGCTACTGACCAATAGCTTGGACCTCTTACAAGGTCAGGGAGTTGGTCTTTTTGCTTGGGCTGCCGTCTTTCCCGTGAAGTGGGTGAGGTGAATTGAGAGAAAGGAAGAGAGGACTTCTCTATCTGTGACCCGAGTACAGACCTTAAAGGTCTAGGAGGGGTCCGTAGGTCACTTCCTCATGAATATGCATTAGTCTGCATCATTCATCCACAAGAGTGTCACATGTTCACATACATTTGAGGATTCAAAGCATGGCTGTATCACTAAAAAAACAAGCATATCATGTGTAGAATAAAGGCATATTATGGCTAAATCTAAAATATAGAAAGAGTAAAATAAAATAATCTAAAACCTTATACATTCTATATATCCTGAGGTTAATGAGTATAACCTTTAACAGTCCTACTGCTAAGAGGCTTACATGGGAATAAAGCAAAGCATTTAGTGACACAAAAAGAGGATAAAGTAAACCAAATCCATGAGCTGAAAGCATTTTATAGAACAATTCGAAGAATTGTGTTTTGGAGGGAAAATAAAGAGATTTCTTAAGAGTCTCTTTCTAGGGGTTTCGAGAAGTCTGGCGTTGGCACACTGCTGAGTTTGCAAGTTGCCTACTTATCTTTGATGCAAGACAGGATGTGTCCAAGCAGATAATTAGGTATAGAGAAGCCCTCTGGTTCCTTGTTGCTAAGTGACAACTGACAGTATGAATGATCTATCTTCTGTATCAATGGTCTGTCTCTGAGGGCACATGGCCAGTTCGGTGGGGATGGGGATTGTTCCCAGTCTTCAACAGAAGTATTAACTGTTCAAGCAAGATTGTATAAAGAACTGCACAGGACCTCCTCTTGCTCCAGGGGTTTAAGGGTCAAACCTCCTGACCTTTAGTGGAGGGGACCAGTCCCACCTGATAGGAGAAAATACAGATGTTACCGGATCATCTTCTAATTGTGTCTTCATAGCCATATGGAAAAACGATATTTATTGATAGTTTAATCAACCAAAAACAACCAATTCACTACATAGGGGTTAAACCAGCAAACCCCTGTCTCTACTGACCCCCGTGATGAAGGTAGCTGTCATTCCTGATTCACCTTAAAGGATGTAGCAGTCACGTTCAGATGAGTGGACCTGCTGCGTGTCTGCATTACCTTTTAAGGTGGAACGAAAATTCGAATAAGAAGCTAAATTCAGACTCGAGAAATCAGTGAGTCAAATTCAGTCTGGCTCTGTGAATTTGAACACGGTAGCATCTGGCTTACAGCACTGCTTTACTACAGAAGCTAGTTGAGCTTTGTGAAGATGAAGCAAACAGCTAGGGTTATGTCATTGCATTGAGTCATTACAGAACTACAGGTAAGACATGCTGAAGTGACATGCTCCACTGTGGGAGGGCTGGCTTACAGTGATCGGACCTGGGTGTGTAGGATAGCTGTGTTGATTTTTCCTCCTATTCACACATCAGCTGTTTGATGTAACTGTCCTTTCCTCTTTATTGGGTCTGTCCCACTATGACAGTGAGCTATGTGTTTTTTAAGACTCTCCATTTTTACTTTTGCAGGTTAACGTTTTGTGGTTTTGGCTGAACAGAAGTGCCTGTGGTGATTGACTGCACGTTGTGATCCCCATTGTGTGTGTGTGTGCAAATTGTGGTGTGGCTTGGCGTGCCTTATGTGGCTCCCAAATATTGACTAACACTCAGCATGTTACATCAGCTTTGACCAGCATGTGGGCAGCCATTGCTAAACTTCTCTAAACAATGCAATGTTAAAAACCTCTGAAAAGGTACAGTGTGTTCGCAGATGATCCTGCTACCGTGACCTTGTTTTGCCCAGTTCTTTGAAAGCTTGTTTTCTGGGTGCTGTGTAGTCATGTTGCAAGTGTGATATGTGCTAATTAGTTTTAATAACAGCTCCTGTTGAGAGGGGTCACATTGGGCTCCGGAAAGGGAAGTGGACATATTGTACGCCATACAGGTTTTGTGGACACTACCATAGCACGCTCTCTGTGACCATAGATAGAAGGATGCACTCACCAGCAAAATGAAGGGTCTCGGAGCCCTGCACGTACCATGGAGAAAGAGAACCATCAAATTGTCCGACATGCTCAGAGTGAACCAACAGCCATGATTGTAGACATTCGGTCAGCCCCAGTCTGATAACTGTAATGTAGGGGTTAAACCAGTGACCCCTGTCTCTACTGATACAGCCCCAGTCTGATAACTGTAATGTAGGGGTTATACCAGTGACCCCTGTCTCCACTGATACAGCCCCAGTCTGATAACCGTAATGTAGGGGTTAAAACAGTGACCCCTGTCTCCGCTGATACAGCCCCAGACTGATAACTGTAATGTAGGGGTTAAACCAGTGACCCCTGTCTCTACTGATACAGCCCCAGTCTGATAACTGTAATGTAGGGGTTAAACCAGTGACCCCTGTCTCTACTGATACAGCCCCAGTCTGATAACTGTAATGTAGGGGTTAAAACTGTGACCCCTGTCTCCGCTGATACAGCCCCAGACTGATAACTGAAATGTAGGGGTTAAACCAGTGACCCCTGTCTCTACTGATACAGCCCCAGTCTGATAACTGTAATGTAGGGGTTAAACCAGTGACCCCTGTCTCTACTGATACAGCCCCAGTCTGATAACTGTAATGTAGGGGTTAAACCAGTGACCCCTGTCTCTACTGATACAGCCCCAGTCTGATAACTGTAATGTAGGGGTTAAACCAGTGAGCCCTGTCTCTACTGATATAGCCCCAGTCTGATAACTGTAATGTAGGGGTTAAACCAGTGACCTCTGTCTCTACTGATATAGTCCCAGTCTGACAACTGTAATGTAGGGGTTAAAACAGTGACCCCTGTCTCTACTGATAGAGCTTAGCTTCTGAATTTAGCTTTCTGAATATGGAATATATAGGGTTACTTAATTGCTGTTAGGAATGTAGCCTGATGTTATGATCCCCATTGTGTCTGTGTGTGCGTATTTTGGGTTGGGCTGGTGTGTCTTATGTAGCTCCCAGTCTGAAGTCCCTCTCTGGCTCTGGTCCTACCTAACGTAATTTTTAGCTCTGCTGTTCAGTATTGACTGTCCTAATAAAGTATTTCTGTCCTAATAGAGTTCCCATGTCCATTTCAAATTATAGTTAAGGAAATCAAACATGTTAGCACATTAATTATTCTATATATATGTGGATGATGCAAGATGGCCAGTTTCATACACACAGCTCTAACCTCCAATGCTCTAACCTCCAAAAGGCCTGGTGTCACGCCACCTCCACCTCTACCGCAAAATCTGCAGGAAGTGCGTGAGAATATTTAAGCTGCATGGGATGGGTTATCATAGGACACCAACTTTTTTGTCGTGTTATGTGAAAATCAATATATTAATAAATTAACAAACCACAGATTTGTGCATATTATAAACCAACCAATTTAGTTTTACTAATGCTTAAAAACTAAATATTGACCAACACTCAGCATGTTACGTCAGCTTTGACCAGCATGTGGGCAGCCATTGCTAAACTTCTCTAAACAATGCAACGTTAAAAACCTCTTGAAGGTACAGTGTGTTCACAGATGATCCTGCTACCGTGACCTCGTTTTGCCCAGTTCTTTGAAAGCCTGTTGTCTTGTTGCTGTCTAGTCGTGTTGCAAGTGTGATATGGTGTGAAATGCGCTAATTAGTTTTAATAACAGCTCCTGTTTCCCTGTCATACTAGATTTAAGATCTGAGATCATTTTAATTACATGCAGTTGATGACCTCTACCACTGATTCCACTGAGTGATTATGTATTTGATTATTTAAGACCATAGATATAAATTTAGGCACCCCTGGTACTCCCCAGCCCCATTCAAAGATTCAGTAAAGTAGGCACTTGAGTCCATGGCAACAGATGCCTTCCTCTGGCAATACTCCCAAATAACTTATATAGTACTGTGACATCTGATTGAAGATGTTGGGTGACATTCTGACCCCAAGATCATCCCACCAGATTAACGTTTCCAGTTTCTTCCGAACTACTGTCCTGCCTGCAGAAAATTCTATTTGAACATCACTGCCGTTTTCTCCCGTCTTTCTCCATGACCCACTGCAGTGCTTTCATGTCTGAGATGGAGCAGTTTCCATACTGTGCAGCCCGCAGGTGTGTAATGACTTCTATAATAACTATCTTCACTCTCAGTTTAAAGTGAGTCATTTCATTGCAGACTCACCCCCTGGTTATGTTTATAATGGACCATTTCATGTTGCTACCTTATGGCACAATTGCCTGAATTCAGACTTGTATGAACAAGGCAATTTAGTTATGGACTCTGGAGAGGAGGTTCTGTTGTGTTCCTGAGAGGGAAAAGCAAATGTCATTCAGGTGCAGCACACACCGCACAAAAATACACTGGGTGTTGCACTCTGAATGCTAACAGTGCAGAATAGTGTGGTGGTGCTATTCAGAACAGAGGGATGCACAGGCTCATCAGACATTAGCATTAATATTAGTATAGATACAGGGGTTGGACAATGAAACTGAAACACCTGTCATTTTAGTGTGGGAGGTCTCATGGCTAAATTGGACCAGCCTGGTGGCCAATCTTCATTAATTGCACATTGCACCAGTAAGAGCAGAGTGTGAAGGTTCAGTTAGCAGGTAAGAGCACAGTTCTTCTCAAGATATTGCAATGCACACAACATTATGGGTGACATACCAGAGTTCAAAAGAGGACAAACTGTTGGTGCACGTCTTGCTGGCGCATCTGTGACCAAGACAGCAAGTCTTTGTGATGTATCAAGAGCCACGGTATCCAGGGTAATGTCAGCACCAAGAAGGACGAACCTCCACCAGCATCACGTAGTGACCTGGCCACTATCCTGCAAGAAGAATGGCTTAAACTCCCTCTGACCACTGTGCAGGACGTGTATATATCATTCCCAAGACGAACTGACGCTGTATTGGCCGCAAAAGGAGGCCCTACACCATACTAATAAATGATTGTGGTCTAAAACCAGGTGTTTCAGTTTCATTTTCCAACCCCTGTAGCTGTAGTGTTAGTGTAGGCGGCTTACTCACAAAGTAATGCATTACAAGGTAATTACACATGGCTATATTACTTATTAGTAATCTGATTACTCATTACTTCTATATTACGGTGTAACCAACGATCTCATTAGATTGGCACTATTTGCAGCCTACACTTTTGCAGTGTAGACAGTTGCACCAGTTGACAGTTGATATGGTAATTTTATAACAAACTGTATTTAATCATTAACTAAATGCCATTTTTTTAGTTGTTACTAAATAATACATCAGAAATTGTAGTGAATATTAATAAGGCCTTTATGAAACTGTAAAATAGTGGTAACAAGTTGTACTTACCTAAAATTACCCACTTATTTTATAGTTCCTAAGAATAAGATAAGATAATCCTTTATTGATCCCACAGTGGGGAAATTTACAATGCCACAGCAGCACAGATGAAAGAAGTGTCAGGAAACATACAAATAATAAATAAGATCTATATATATATATATATACACATATTACTGAAAATATAAATAGTAGAAATAGATTCCTGAATTTTTATTGCAGATTGTAGAAATAGAAATGGAATATTGAGTTTTTATTGCACATAGTCGAAATGGACTATTGTAGAAGTAGACTACTGTAGAATAGACTAGTGTAGAAATAGACTAGTGTAGAATAGACTACTGAGGGGAGCGGCTGTTATACAGTCTGGCGGCCGAAAGGAAGGATCTGCAGTATCTCTCCTTCACACACTGCGGGTGCAGCAGCCGGGCACTGAAGGAGCTGCCCAATGCTTTCACAGAGTGGTACATGGGGTGGGACAGGTTCTTCAGCATGTGTTTGAACTTAGTCCTCATTCTCCTGTCCCCCACCACCTCCACTGGGTCAAGAGGACACCCCAGGACAGAGCTGGACTTCTTAATGATTCTGTTCAGTCTCTTCCTGTCAGCAGTAGAGATGCTGCTGCCCCAGCAGACCACTCCATAAAAGATGGCTGATGCCACCACAGCATCGTAGAACACCCCTGCACTCCAAAGGACCTGAGTCTCCTCAGGAGATGTAGTCTGCTCTGGCCTTTCTTGTAGAGTGCAGCAGTGTTGTCAGTCCAGTCCAGCTTGTTGTTGAGTGAACACCCAGGTACTTGTAGAACCTCACTATCTCAATGTCCGTTCCCTGGATGTTTATAGGTACCGGAGAAGAGTGTTTGGCTCTATGGAAGTCCACCACCAGTTCTTTAGTTTTTCCTGCGTTGATCTGCAGGCAGTTCCTCTGATGCCATTCCACAAAGTCCTTAGTCAGCTCTCTGTACTCCCTGTCATCTCCATCACTGATGAGGCCGACGATAGCAGAGTCATCAGAGAACTTCTGCAGGTGGCAACTGGCAGAACTGTACTTGAAGTCAGCAGTGTAGAGGGTGAAGAGAAAGGGAGCAATTACTGTTCCCTGTGGAGCGCCTGTGCTGCAGACAACCATGTCAGACTGGCAGTCCTGCGTCCTCACATATTATGGACGGTTTGTGAGGTAGTCCAAGATCCAGGTGGTGAGGTGATGGTCTAACCCTGTGCACTCCAGCTTGTCCTTCAGGAGCATAGGTATTGAAAGCACTGAAGAAACCAAAGAACATGATTCTCACAGTGCTCCCAGCGTTCTCCAGGTGAGAGAGAGAGATCTGTGTAGAAGGTGGATGATGGCATTCTCCACTCCGATGCCAGGTTGGTAGGTAAACTGAAGTGGGTCCATTGCTGGACTCACCAAGGGGCAGAGGTGGACAAGAAGCAATCTCTCCAGGGTCTTCACCAGGTGTGATGTGAGTGCCACCGGCCTGTAACTGTTGAGGTCTAGCAGTGGTGTCTGTGTAGTGGAGGGGGCAGGTGAGTGATCAAACCTATTAAAGGATAGATTGAGTTCATTCACCCACTTCTGGTCGCCCCCAACCTGGGAGTCAGGCTTCTTGTGGCCGGAAATAGTTTTGAGGCTATTCCAGACTCCGCTGACATTATTCTGCTGCAGCTGGGCCTCCATCTTCCTCCTGTAGCTGGTTTTCCCCTCCCGGATCTTTCTCCTCAGCTCCCTCTGCACAACTTTCATCTCATCTTTGTTGCCTGATCTAAAAGCCCTCTTTTTGTCCTTCAGGAGAGCCTTTATATCAGGGTTAATCCAGGGTTTGTTGTTGGAGAAACACCGGACAGTCTTGGTGGGTACAGTGTTCTCCACACAGAAGTTTACATAGTCTGTTATGCAGTGTGTGAAGCCATCAATGTCCTCCTTGTAAGGATCACACAGTTCCTCCCACAGTGTTGTGTTGAAACAGTCTTTCAGAGCCTCTTCGGTCTCTGCTGTCCATCTCTTCACTGTGCGGGTAGCGGCTGGTTCTCTGTGTACAAGAGGTTTGTACAGAGGCAGGAGATGAACCAGGTTGTGATCTGATCTTCCCAGGGGAGGGAAGGGTGATGAGTTATATGTCTCCTCTGTATTGGCATAAAACAGGTCTCCGGTGGAACATACTGGGTGAATGTAGACCGTGTTGAAGACAGAGGACAGTTGTTAAAGTCTCCAGAGATCAGGAGGGAGGGCCTGTGGATGTTGAGTCTGAATCCTACTCACAGCTAGATGCAGGACATCACAGGCAGCATCAGCGTTAGCAGACGGAGGGACATAGTCAGCTATCGCGATAGCATGCGAGAATTCCCGTGGTAGATAGTAGGGTCTCATGCTAACGGCTAACAGTTCAGTGTCCTTACAGCAGATTTGCTCCTTAATAGTTACGTGCCCAGAATTACACCATCTATCATTCACAAATACTGCCAGTCCTCCTCCTTTTCTCTTACCGCTCTCCGCTGTCCTATCCGCCCGTATGAGATGAAAGCCGTCCAGAGAGACGAGCGTGTCTGGCGTTAGCATAGTTAGCCATGTCTCCGTAAACAGGAAGGCGCTACGTTCACGGAACTCCCTCTCGTGCCGGGCCAGCGCCGTTAACTCGTCCATCTTATTTGGAAGAGATGTTACGTTCCCCATGACGTTAGAAGGAAGGGCAGGTTTGTAGCGTCTTCTTCTCGCGCGGCGCTGAGCCCCCGCGCGACCCCCCCGCCGTTTCCTCCTCAGCCCCCCGGGGGGGACACGAGTCGTTCCCATGGGAGCACCGCGGCGTCACGTAGCGCTAGAAGCTGATCCAGGGTGTAAACAATGGAGTCCTGCGCGCTGGATCCCCGATCACGTGTGTAATATGGGATAAAAACAAAAGAAAGAAAAACGCGAACTTACAAGTTTAATGTCCATGGTGTGCGGACAGTGTAAGAAGTAATTCAACTTAAAAAGTACTATAAGAAAAAAGAGAAAATAAGAGAAAAAGCTCACGGTGAGCAAGAGCTGCTGTAACTGGCTGCCACTCAAGGGGCGCCGGAAGTAAAAAATATAAAATAAGAGATAATAGTAATTGAATACATGTATATAATATTTAAGTTATGAGTTACTAACCAAAAAATCAATGAAGTAGTCCTGCTGTAATTACCTGATATCAGGGCTGTAAAATACTAATTATCAGGTTAAAATGGTCTTGTGCTTAATATATAGGCCCACCTTTAGGCAAGCAGTGTTCCCCAGGACTAGATGAGATGATCACTCTCTCTGCTCTCTTATTATCCATAAAGAACTATAAAATAAGCAAGTACAACTTGTAACAATTTTTTTTACCATTTCATAAAGGCCTTGTTAACATACACTGCAATTTTAGATTTTTTATTTAGTAATGATAGGCCCTTTTCACACTTCCGCAATCTTTTTGCCAGGAAACATGCGCGGATGGGTAACGCTAGTACCGCTAAACAGTGATGGCAGAGTCCAAAAACAAGAGATTTTGCAGTGTACCAAGGTGTTCCAACAAAAGCAGCCGTATCTCAGTTTCCATGGCTTTCCGGCTGACGGCGAGCAAAAGAAAAAATCACTGCGTGCGGTAAGGAGAGATGAAGCGGTAAACTTTGTGATTCGGCGCGGGAGTACCATTGTGTGCAGCCGGCACTTCACTGCTGCGGACTACATAGAGGGAAGCTCGTGGCTGAAACCGGGTGCTGTTCCCACTCGGTTTCAGTGGAACAATTTTTACGTCCCCCTCATAAGCTGTCAGCGTTTGAAAGAGCAAGCTCTCGCCGGGGAGTAGACGGGAGTAGAAGCCAACCGGCAGACCATGTATAACTAGGGTTGCCACCTGTCCAGGTTTTCCCTGGATTGTCCTTCTTTCTACTGGTCAGTCCCGGAAAAAATATTATCTCTCCCGGGACATTAAATGTCCCGGTTTTCTGAAGGTATGTTAATTGTTTTTGCCACTATGTCTTTAAAATTTACTATTTGTGTTTGTGCGCTGGTGCGTTTTTTTCACGCTGACGTGCACTGTTTCTCATTGGTTCTGCGGAATCATGTGATGTGGTGAAACGGATGATGAGACAGTGTCTACTGAGTCTGCCAAGCCAGTCAAAAAGAAAATAAAACGTTCAACTCATTTCAACAATGACTGGATGCAAAATAAAAATTACGCCGCATGGCTAAAGCCAACCCCGGGTGATCCACTTTCTGCTACCTGCACCGTTTGTTCAGCTACAATTGTGATTAAACATGAGGGCAAAACTGCGTTAGATGACCACGTTAAAACAAAAAAACATCAGAATCGCGTTCAAGTCACCCGACAAACCATGACAATATCATCATTTATGATAAAGAAAGACTCAGAGGAGGACAAGATTGCTGTCGCAGAACTAACATCTACTTATCACGGTGTGCGACACGGCCACAGCTACCTGTCCACTGACTGTGGGAACAAGGTCAGTGCGAAAATATTCAGTGATTCTAATATTGCAACCAAGATGTCCTGTGGCAGAACTAAAAGTGAAGCTTTAGTTGAGAATGTGTTGGCACCGTTTAGTCAAGAGAGATTGGCTGCAGAGTTGCAGAAAGCGCAGTCCTTTGCAGTGTGTTCTGATGCGTCCAATTCCGGTCACATAAAGTTGTTCCCATACACGGTCCAGTACTTCTGCACATCTGAGGGTGTGAAGTATGGATTGCTGGATTTTTATGAAGACCCAGACGAATCTAGCGAAGCCATATTTAACCAAATAGTGTCCATCACGGAAAACAACGGGCTTTCAATCAAGCAGATTAGTGCATATGGTGCAGATAACGCATCAGTTAATTATGGTCGGCACAACTCGGTTTTTCAGAAACTCAGAGGAGTTAATCCACACATTGTGAAGGGCAATTGCAAGTGTCACATCATAAACAACAGTGTGAAAACAGCTAATCGTGTCTTTAGTTCTTCAGGGTGTGACGTAGAGGCCTTTGTGCTTAAGGTGAAAGTGAATTTAGGTGAAAGTGAATTTAGCTGTTCTGCCAAAAAAGTAGAAACTCTTAAGGAGTTTTGTGAATTCACTTCTACAAAATACAGGGAGATCCTGAGGCATGTCCCCACGCGCTGGTTATCTTTGCTGCCCGCGATTCAGAGGATTTTAGAGTGTTGGCCAGCTTTGAAGTCTTACTTTGTATCCCTTGGAAAAGACGACTGTCCGAGTATTGTCTGGACATTTGTGGGTGGTGCTGCTGACACAGATGTGGACCATACTGTTGCTGAATGCATCCTGGCATTTATGCACAACGTGATGCAGGAATTTGATTCGTCTATTCGGAAGCTAGAGAGTGACAGCGCTACTGTGATCGACGTTTACTCAGTGATGAACCGCTTGCGCAATCAGCTGATCGCAAGGCGCACAGACAGATTCTACGGAAGCAAAGCAAGGCAAATAATGAAAGATCTTTCACCCCAGCAACAGGATCATTTCAGAAGCCTGGTAGACAGATTCTTTGAGAAAGCAGTACTGTATCTCGAGGATAAATTTGACTTTAAAGACCAGCTTCTTGCCCACACTGGCTGTCTCAGCCTTGAAGGTCAGTCACTCCAGTGGTCTGAATTAGCCCTTTTACTGGACAAACTAGCCCTGGATGTTGATGAAGACAAGCTGTATGGTGATGTGATCACCCTGAATGAAGTATTTGACACCATTCCAAAAGACCTTACCCTAGACAGAAAGTGGGCCTATTTTTTCAGCAAGGCAACTGAATCCACTGAACTACTAAAAGTAGTTGCTTTTGTTTTTTCTATACCAGTCAGCAATGCCTACACAGAGCGAGTGTTCAGTCACATGGAGAATGTTTGGTCCGACAAGAGAAACAGACTGTCAGTTGCAATGGTGAAGTCTGAGCTTCAGGTGCGATTGAATTTCAAGTTGTCATGCACTGAGTTCAAGTCATTCATTGAAAAACAGCCAACACTGATAGCTGCAGCAAAGGGAAATGCCAAATATAAATGGAAAATTAGGTAAGAGAAGGCTTATGATATATGTGTTCCCATTAGGCTAATATATGTGCTTTTCTATCTTCCTTTTGGTCTCTAAAGTAAATCTGATGTCACCTCCTTTACATTTTAGCAAAGAGGGAGCAACAGCTAGCACAAGCAAAGCACAGCAGTAACTAGGCAGTCAGGTAAGCAGCTGTTTCTTCTCATGAAGATGATTAAAGTGACAGTCTGTAAGTTTTTAATGAGAATGTGCAATTGCACCAAATATGCTCAAACGAAGACTATGCTGAGTATGCTGTTCTGATATCCCCATGTTTGCAGTAGAACTTCTATCAGCACTATTAACAGCACTGTGGTTGGTCAGGTAACCAGCAAAGCTGTTATAGCCAGAAAATGTCCTGGGACCTACCAGACACCCTGATTTTAGAATGAAAATATCTGGCTTTGCAGGAATGTTAGCAGAAGCATGTTGATGCCATTTATTTTACCAGATTGTCATCTCCCCACTCAGAAACACTACTGCTTTCAGCAGGACTGCTGCTTTAATGTATTTAATATATTCAGTGCTATGTACAACCCTACTTAACCAAGCCTTCTCCGATTTTCTTACGTTCACCTTATGGACATGCATGTTGGTGGAAAAACAGTCAGTCGGTCGTTTGTATGACAGTGTCCAGGTTTTTTGTCAGACACAGGTGGCAACCCTATGTATAACCTCAAGTTTGTGTGGCTCCTCGTTCTTCCTCATCGATTGGTAGCATCTAGCTCTGACTATCACCGTGTTGTTGACTATGTTGGACACTGAATAAACAATAACACTTAGCCTATCATTCCCGTGATGAGGATTAGCTTATTGTGCTAGCGTGTTAGCAGGCATAGATGTAAACAAAGCTTACGTTAGCTGACGTTACTTGGTTTGCTAGCTAACCTAATCTGGAGCTGCGAATAAGGCTCATCCTCAAATTTCAGTCTCGACAGCGATGAAGTGAAATGTTGCATGGTCAGCCGGGAGTACAGGAACGACGTATTTCCGCTTTTTTGTGAAACGGGCCTATTAGGAAATTGCCATTTAATTAGTGATTAAATCAAATTTGTTATCTGTATATTACCATACTATTACCTACTTATTACCAATCTGTAAAGTGCTACCATGTTTGCAATAGCGCATATTTTAAGCCCTTTGCTTACTGGCTGTTACGTCTATTTCTCTGTAATGTGTCTAAATTAGTATCTTTACTCCGGCTGCTTATGCACTTACTGGGGAGTCGCTTATTCTTGTTCACTGAATTTCCTTTCCGTCTGTTCCCCATTTATTCTCATTGCATCTGCCCCAGTTTCAGCATGGTCCACCACTTTTTCTGGCTCCATCTCTCATGCCCCTCACCTTACCACAAATCATACTTTACCTTACATCCAGACATCATAGATTATCAGCTATTTCCTACAACACCTTAAAGCTAGGAGCAAAGCTAGGCTCTCCCCCAGGTTCCCTCCACTTCCACTCCTTCTCCTTTTGGTTGCCATATTTCATTATTCTGTTTCTATAACAAAATAAAAAACGATGAGTCAATTCAAAGCATATTTGAACAAATGGAAACGATGTTAAATCAGTTAAATGATTAATAAAATCCATTATTAAACAAATATTTGCACATTAGCTGTACACCTCCACCACCACCACCCAAGAAAGTTCATGTTAAAGTTCCAGATGATGTTCACACCAACTAGGTAGGACACAGTCAGGGCAACACACCACCTTCTGTAGGAGATGTAATGGATGTCTTTACTTCACTGAGGATAGTACTATTTCAAACTGTTTTATTTGGCTTGGGCTAAATCTGTTCCACAACATCAATAATCCATCTCACGCAGCTTGAATATTCTCACTCAGTAGTAATGGTGGAGGTAGAGTGACAACAGGCCTTATGGTCATGTGACACATGACATCGTTCCTCCACAAACAGATTCAGTGGTTGTCCTAACCAAGACAAAACCAGAACTCGTCACTAAAGATAACTCTGTGGCAGTCTGGCACAACACCATTGCAGTCTGTGTGCGTGTAGTCCTGTGTCATTCATCTGCCTGCCAATAGGGATGACTCATGGAGGGCATGACTGCTCACTGAATGCAATCTACAATTGTGGCTGTTGGGTCAGTCAGGTACAGCAATAAGCCCCATCCTTGCTTAAGCCACATGAACAGCTGAGTGTTAAACTTGAATCATTACCATCCCAGAGGAAAATTGCTCATATGCTGATCTTTGGTATCTCAGGAGACATCTCTGTGATTCTCACTTATGTTTCATTTAGATATCAACTTTGTCTCAGATGTTTCTCCCAAAATTGCTTAGGAGAAATAAAATGAGACAAAACTGAGACATGAGATACCCAAGATTTAAAAAAGTCTAAACTGAGATTCTAGTTTCAGAAGCACATGAGATCTGAGGAGATCTCATTCTTTTCTTGATTTAATCTCTTTTTCAACTCCATAGGACATCACAGCTCTCTGTTTGTCTGCAATTGTGGCTGTTGGGTCAGTCAGGTACAGGGATACAACTTCTTGATTCCTTCCAGGTGCAACTATTTTTTGACATGCATATATACATAAGTTATTTTTGTCAGTGGAATAAAACTAATGAGGCTGTTTCATTTGATACAAAACAAGGATAACGTATAAAATGAGGTCATTCCAATAATATACTGTACATAATCTAAATATGAAAAAAAATGTAATTAGAATTAAGAAGATTTCACTTGACTTTTTGAGCACAATTTAAACAAGATTAATTTGAGACAAACTATAGAACAGGCCACCTAACAAACTGTGTTCATTTGAGATAAACGGTAATGAATTTTTCATTTAACACAGGATAAACACATTACATTAACACATAACAGGATGGGCACCAAAGGGAAGGGGGTCTTCATATTTAAAACAGTACCTTGAGTCCTTTTGTTCCATCCATTTATAAAGTCTTACATTTTGCCCTTGTACGACATTTGTTGATAACAGCCTTTTTCAGTTTGGCTTTTTGTACTGGTTCCCATCCATGTAGTTTACCACAGTTCATGACAAAAACTGCATAAAAAAAAAAACTTACAATGATTGGCTTATAAATAAAAACTGAGAGTCTACAAGACATCAATCCACAGCGCTATACTGACATAATTTCATGACAAAAAAAAAAAAACTGTAAATCTATGTCTGCTTTACTATGTCCTAATCCTAATACTTACTTAGAACTCCATTCACTTTGGATTCATCCAACTTCTTCTTTCTCTCTGGTACTCTCTGCTTTTCCAAATGCAACACAGTTTATGCACTCCTCTGGAGTAAAGAACTTGTTAAATAGTAGATGGAACAGGCAAAAGAAGTCTATTTTTGCTTCTTGCCAAATTGCTGCCGGTCTTGCAGAGGACAGGAAGAGTCCACTGTTTGGGTACAACTCATGCTGGCGAGGGCTATCCTTCGAAAGTGGGATTGCGAGTCCTTTGTTATCCTCAACTCGGTCTAAGAAGTTCCTGACTGCTTGCAACTGCTCAAAAGCTAGAAGAAAAAAGCATAGAGAATTGTGCTTATACTACATTCTTTTTACTACTTCAAATAATAAAAAAAAAGGAAAAAGTTCTAAGCCCTGTGAAAATGGGATTTAACAGCAATTTACCTGGGCATTCAGTTTCATTTCAGAAAAACATTAATACAGTACTTTCCTCAGTTTAAGGCTCTAATGTCAAATATACTAAGTACAAAATGGACTAGGTTTAATGGCTCATGTAGATTGTTATACTCCAGACAGCTTTGTAGACCATATGCTCTCATTTACACTCAAAGATAGATGTAATAGAGAGTGTGCTAGCTAGTTAACTGTAGCAGTGTTGTCTTAAATTAGATTATATTTAATTAAGTATCTGCAACCATACTTTTCCCTAAAGAGTCAGTGTACAGAGCCGGCAACTGGATGCCACTAATGAAGTTTTTAGAATGATAAAAAAAAACATAATGTCGCTATCCAATGAAAAACATCTCCATTTTTTATGATTTTTACTTTTATGTATCAGTTGATCACATGAGCTGCTGTTTATGCTGTGTGTGTGAATTTCATAACGAATAGACAAACAGACATGGCCCAAAAATCTCTTGGAAAATGTCTGGTTCCACTGACTTACATTAGAATTAAACTGGGTTTTGGCCTCTCCTGTAGTGTTGCTATTTTGGAGTTACTTGTTTTTCTTTGGGCAGTAACAATATTGTTTCCTTACGTGTGTGACAGTTTCAGTTATTGGAATGGTTTAACTATTTTCCAACATTTCCAATAAGTATTTAATATAATGAAAAGTATATTATACAACATGTAACAATTAACTTACGAGATTCACTAAAAGAGAAAAAAATTGCACTAGAACTTTTACACATTAACACCCATAAAACTTAATAAAACTTAAAAAAATATATATATATATATATATACACCCCCCCCAAAAAAAACCAAACAAACAAAAAAAAAACAACAACACAAATATATGAACGACTTACCATCTTGTTCATGAACTTGCACATCAGTGCTTTGCACAGAGAGCCTTAGTTTCTTTGGTGGATAGTGGATTCTCTTGGGTATTTCTTTTACACCTTGTCTACCAGGACTTATACATACTGTGGAACAGATTTAATAAAAACATCTTTAACCTCAGGCAATCATGCTCACTATGAAAATAATCTGACAACATGCTTGTACTGTTTAGTACAATCTGGAGTAACTAGTAAAGATTACTCTTGAATAATAACATTTATACTCTTCCTTTTATCAGGAAGTACATCAGTTCACATGATATATGTGTTACAATAGCTGTCTGGGTAAACAAAAATCCCAGTCAGTGATTTGTAAATATGGGATATTCAGCAGCACTGAATATGGCTTTAAGTTGAGGTTGGGCACATATATTTTTGCCAATCTAAACACACAACAAGACAAAATATATAGGTCAATTTTAAGTCACTGTAAACATGCTAATGTAAACATAATAATATACAGAACATGTTAAAAAATACTGATGTATACTAAGTTTTAAACATACAGTCATTTACAACCATTCTATGTATGA
>JAMWET010001636.1:5000-17433 GCA_024036415.1 Prochilodus magdalenae | reverse complement strand
CCCATAGCTAATATCCGATCGGCTCAGGTGTGTGCACCCAATACCCAGTATATACACTCGTATTAGTATATACACTCATATTAGTATATACACTCGTATCAGTATATACAGTCGTATTGGTATATACAGTCGTATCAGTATATACAATCATATTAGTATATACAGTCGTATTAGTATATACAGTCGTATCAGTATATACAGTCGTATTAGTATATACACTCGTATTAGTATATACAGTCGTATCAGTATATACAGTCGTATTAGTATATACAATCGTATTAGTATATACAGTCGTATTAGTATATACAGTCGTATTAGTATATACAGTCGTATCAGTATATACAGTCTTATTAGTATATACAGTCGTATCAGTATATACACTCGTATTAGTATATACACTCGTATTAGTATATACACTCGTATTAGTATATACAATTGTATCAGTATATACAGTCGTATTAGTATATACAATTGTATCAGTATATACAGTCGTATTAGTATATACACTCGTATTAGTATATACAATCGTATCAGTATATACACTCGTATCAGTATATACAGTCATAGTATATACACTCGTATTAGTATATACAATCGTATCAGTATATACACTCGTATTAGTATATACAGTCGTATTAGTATATACACTCGTATTAGTATATACACTTGTATTAGTATATACAATCGTATCAGTATATACAGTCGTATTAGTATATACACTCGTATTAGTATATACAATCATATCAGTATATACACTCGTATTAGTATATACACTCGTATTAGTATATACACTCGTATTATTATATACAGTCGTATCAGTATATACACTCGTATCAGTATATACAGTCGTATTAGTATATACACTCGTATTAGTATATACACTCATATTAGTATATACACTCGTATTAGTATATACAGTCGTATTAGTATATACAGTCGTATTAGTATATACACTCATATTAGTATATACACTCGTATTAGTATATACAGTCGTATCAGTATATACAGTCGTATTAGTATATACACTCGTATTAGTATATACAGTCGTATCAGTATATACAGTCGTATTAGTATATACACTCGTATTAGTATATAGTCGTATCAGTATATACAATCATATTAGTATATACACTCGTATTAGTATATACACCAGTCGTATTATATACAGTATATATAAAGTCGTATAAGTATATACAGTCTTATCAGTATATACACTCGTATCAGTATATACAGTCGTATTAGTATATACAGTCGTATTAGTATATACAGTCGTATTAGTATATACACTCGTATTAGTATATACAGTCGTATCAGTATATACAGTCGCATTAGTATATACACTCGTATTAGTATATACAGTCGTATCAGTATATACAATCATATTAGTATATACAGTCGTATTAGTATATACACTCGTATTAGTATATACAGTCGTATCAGTATATACACTCGTATTAGTATATACAGTCGTATCAGTATATACAATCATATTAGTATATACAGTCGTATTAGTATATACACTCGTATTAGTATATACAGTCGTATTAGTATATACACTCGTATTAGTATATACAGTCGTATCAGTATATACAGTCGTATTAGTATATACACTCGTATTAGTATATACAGTCGTATCAGTATATACAATCATATTAGTATATACAGTCGTATTAGTATATACACTCGTATTAGTATATACAGTCGTATCAGTATATACAGTCGTATTAGTATATACACTCGTATTAGTATATACAGTCGTATCAGTATATACAATCATATTAGTATATATACAGTCGTATTAGTATATACTAAACGTATTAGTATATACAGGCCTCGTATTAGTATTACAGTCGTTATTAGTATATACAGTCGTATTAGTTATTATTATATTTATATACAATGTCGTATCAGTATATTTTCTTAGTTTACATATTAGTATATACACTCGTATTAGTATATACAGTCGTATCAGTATATACAGTCGTATTAGTATATACAATCGTATTAGTATATACAGTCGTATCAGTATATACACTCGTATTAGTATACACACTTGTATTAGTATATACAATCGTATCAGTATATACAGTCGTATTAGTATATACACTCGTATTAGTATATACAATTGTATCAGTATATACACTCGATTCAGTATATACAGTCGTATCAGTATATACAATCGTATTAGTATATACACTCGTATTAGTATATACAGTCGTATCAGTATATACAATCGTATCAGTATATACACTCGTATCAGTATATACAGTCGTATCAGTATATACAGTCGTATTAGTATATACACTCGTATCAGTTTAGTATTTAACAAATCGTATTAGTTCGTTATACAACACTCAGTAGTATATACACTCGTATCAGTATATACAGTCGTATTAGTATATACACTCGTATCAGTATATACAGTCGTATTAGTATATACACTCGTATTAGTATATACACTCGTATTCGTATATACAGTCATATTAATATATACTAATACAACATTATATACAGATATGACTATATACTAATATGACTGTACATATTGATACGGTTGTATCAGTATATACGGTCGTATTAGTTTTTACATTGTCTGATTGATGTACCTCTGTACACATGATCACATTTTTCCTGCTTTGTCCCTGTTTCTGAATAACTCCACTAGTGTCTGGTCATTTCTCTGTTTCTAGAATGCTGCACACTGCTGTTGGAATACTGTCACTTCAGTAAGTGTGTTGGGTTACTCCGAGTTGGAAAGCTTGGACTCTCTTTTGCAAGAGAGTGTCCATCAAAAGAAATGTTGTGTTCCTCAGTGGGATTTTTGTTGGAATATTGTATTTCTCAGTAGGAATATTGTGTTCCTCTGTGGGAATGCCGTCCCTTCCCAGCTACATTAACACATATAGAGTAAAAACTCTGCACTCCGAGTGTCAGTTTAACTGTTTCTGTGTTTGGATCTCCTGTTAATGATGGAGGTTCGAGTGTGGAGCTCCGTGCAGCAGACCTGACGGAGCTGGAGCAGCGTGAGGCGACCACAGCGAGGGAATTCTGTGTTTGTATGTTGTTCATGTCCCACTGTGCACCCCCACCTCACACCCCTCCGCCCGCCGGCACTCTTTCGCTCTATTGTGCTCTTACTGTAGATTTTATCACTGATTTATTACTGCAGGAATCTGAAGGGACAAAAAACAGGAAACAGTCTGAGTCACGCAAAGCAGCTTAGTAAAGGGGCGGGGCTTATTTCAGAGAGACGCTCTGTGTGTGAGTGGGCCTGTCGAGACTCGTCTGAAGATCTGAGCACAGTTCACTTCAGCTGAGTGTAACATCAGCCCTGTTTCATTCAGTCACAGTCTGAGAGTAGGTTACACTCTCAGGGAATTCTGCAGCTGCTGGAAACACAGTGCTTAGAATTTAGAGTCATGCTGGAATCGTATAGGAATCATTCCTCACCCGTATCTCCCTGATTAACTGGAGACATGTGGAATGTGTAAACTTTTATTCCATTAAAAGGAAGAGTAGACGATTACTACATATACACAGCATTCCCAATGAGAAACACAGCATTCCCACTGAGAAACACAGCATTCCCAATGAGAAACACAGCATTCCCAATGAGAAACACAGCATTCCCAATGAGAAACACAGCATTCCCACTGAGAAACACAGCATTCCCACTGAGAAACACAGCATTCCTAGTGTAGAGGCAGGATATTCCAGCTGATGAATAACGGACTGACCTAACTTTCCTACTGCAGTGTACTACAGAGTATTCCAACTAAATGGCCCAACATTCCTACTGAGCACAATATTTATACTTTGGGACCATAACATTTATCTTAAGGACATCTGATATACTAACTTATGAACCAAAATCTTTTAAAAAATCCATAAAAGCGTCATAATACCCACAACGTCTAACACAGGGGAATGATTTCTTAACGGAGGGTATTGTAGGGATACTCCAAACACAATTACTACTCCCGGTAATGGAACTCGGATTATGCCGGCCTGGGGATTGGGCCTAGTCATTCTTTCTCCTGGTGACCATCCCAAGTGGTATTCCAGATGATATTCCAACATGGAAATGGCCCATATTTCAGTTAGGCCAACTGAGCAGGTACAGTTTTCCTACTGAGGGGATACAACACCACAAAAATTTAGGAGGGGGGGGGCCGGGCGGGATATTCCATGATATACTGAAGGAGTGGAGGATCGTTATGAACCAAAATCTTTTGGTTAAAATGTTCCATAGTGGATGGAGCGTCGGAATAAGACAGACGTTCCTCTCCTCGCAGGATCATGGAGCGCTGAGTCAAAACTTCTGACAGCTGGAATCCATCCAACCCCAACAGTTCACTGACACTACTGACCACTGTAGGACACAGACAGAATGACTCTCACTACTGACCACTGTAGGACACAGACAGAATGACTCTCACTACTGACCCCACTCATAGGTACAGTTTCCTTCCTGAATGACTTCCCTGAACACAACTGTAGGACACAGGACAAGAATGACTCTCAGTTAGGACCAACTGAGGACACAGGTACAGAATGACTCCACTACTGACCACTGTAGGACACAATGAGCCAATGAATGACTTTCCACTACTGACCAGCTGAAGGACACAGCGATGTGAAAAGTTGTGAACAGACAGTTGGGTTAACCTGACCACTGTAGGACACAGACAGGAATGACTCTCGCTACAGGATCACTGTAGGACACAGACAGAATGACTCTCACTACTGACCATGTAGGACACCATACAGAATGACTCTCACTACTGACCACTGTAGGACACAGACAGAATGACTCTCACTACTGACCACTGTAGGACACAGACAGAATGATTCACACTACTGACCACTGTAGGACACAGACAGAATGACTCTCACTACTGACCACTGTAGGACACAGACAGAATGACTCTCACTACTGACCACTGTAGGACACAGACAGAATGACTCTCACTACTGACCACTGTAGGACACAGACAGAATGACTCTCACTACTGACCACTGTAGGACACAGACAGAATGACTCTCACTACTGACCACTGTAGGACACAGACAGAATGACTCACACTACTGACCACTGTAGGACACAGACAGAATGACTCTCACTACTGACCACTGTAGGGCACAGACAGAATGACTCTCACTACTGACCACTGTAGGGCACAGACAGAATGACTCTCACTACTGACCACTGTAGGACACAGACAGAATGACTCTCACTACTGACCACCACAGAATTACACTGTACCATTATTGGGTCATGTGCTTATTGGTTTTGTCCTCTCACCTCCTTTGGTGGTGATCTGAGCGCCCCCTGCTGTCATGAACTCGATGTTGCCGATGTGTAAGACTCCAGAGAGCAGTTTAAACACGTCTCGGATCTCCTCCTCCGTAAACTCCATCACCTTCAGAGCCTCCTGCACACGGAGCAGATACACCAACCATCAATATATAAATACACTCGGCCTCATACCAGCACTCTCCCCGGGTAGCTTTAGTTGTTTAGTGTAAGCAGAGGAGAGAGGGAAAGGAAGGATGAGGAGGGTGAGAGGAGGAGAGGGGGAGAAGGCAGAGGAGAGGAGAGAAAGGAAGAGGGAGGGGTTGATCAGGAAGGAATGACCTTCCCAATTTCAAAGGAGACATATGAAGCCCGGAGAGACTCGACCCGTTTCACGTAACAGTGGTTCAGAACCAGAATCTGGTTTATTCATCAGGGCTACAGTGTACAGTCTAAACAGGAGGTGTTTCTTATTGAAACTGGGATTATAAACACTGAACCTGGATCTCCTCCAAACCTCCTCCTCCGCCTCCTCCTGCGGAGTCAAAACAGCCTGACTGTACAGCTGTGACTGAAACTCAGACCATACACACCTCGACACTCATCCTGTACTGTACTGAACTGCACTGAACTGTACTGCACTAAACCGTACTGTACTGAACCATACTGCACTAAACTGTACTGCACTAAACCGTACTGCACTAAACTGTACTGTACTGAACCGTACTGTACTGAACCATACTGCACTAAACCGTACTGCACTAAACTGTACTGTATTGAACCGTACTGTACTGAACCGTACTGTACTGAACCGTACTGCACTAAACTGTACTGTATTGAACTGTACTGCACTGAACTGTACTGCACTAAACCGTACTGTACTGAACCGTACTGTACTGAACCGTACTGCACTAAACTGTACTGTATTGAACCGTACTGTACTGAACCGTACTGTACTGAACCGTACTGTACTGAACCGTACTGCACTAAACTGTACTGTATTGAACTGTACTGCACTAAACCGTACTGCACTAAACTGTACTGTACTGAACCGTACTGTACTGAACCGTACTGCACTAAACCGTACTGCACTAAACTGTACTGTATTGAACTGTACTGCACTGAACTGTACTGCACTAAACCGTACTGTACTGAACCATACTGCACTAAACTGTACTGTACTGAACCATACTGCACTAAACTGTACTGCACTAAACTGTACTGCACTAAACCGTACTGTACTGAACCGTACTGCACTAAACTGTACTGTATTGAACTGTACTGTACTGAACTGTACTGCACTAAACCGTACTGTACTGAACCGTACTGTATTGAACTGTACTGTACTGAACTGTACTGCACTAAACTGTACTGTACTGAACTGTACTGCACTAAACCGTACTGTACTGAACCGTACTGTATTGAACTGTACTGTACTGAACCGTACTGCACTAAACTGTACTGTATTGAACTGTACTGTACTGAACTGTACTGCACTAAACTGTACTGTACTGAACCGTACTGCACTAAACTGTACTGTATTGAACTGTACTGTACTGAACTGTACTGTACTGAACTGTACTGCACTAAACCGTACTGTACTGAACCGTACTGCACTAAACTGTACTGTATTGAACTGTACTGTACTGAACCGTACTGTACTGAATCGTACTGCACTAAACTGTACTGTACTGAACTGTACTGTACTGAACCGTACTGTACTGAACCGTACTGTACTGAATCGTACTGCACTAAACTGTACTGTACTGAACTGTACTGTACTGAACCGTACTGTACTGAACCGTACTGCACTAAACTGTACTGTTTTGAACTGTACTGTACTGAACCGTACTGCACTAAACTGTACTGTACCATACTGCACTAAACTGTACTGTACTGTACTGAACTGAACCATACTGTACTGAACCGTACTGCACTAAACTGTACTGTATTGAACTGTACTGTACTGAACCGTACTGTACTGAATCGTACTGCACTAAACTGTACTGTACTGAACTGTACTGAACCGTACTGTACTGAACCGTACTGTACTGAACCGTACTGTACTGAACTGTACTGTACTGAACCGTACTGTACTGTAATGTACTGGATTGTACTAAACTTTACTGAACCGTACTGTAATGTACTGTACTGTAATGTACTGTACTGTACTGTACTGAACTGTACTGTACTGTACTGAACTGTACTGTAATGTACTGTACTTATGTTTATAAGTTCATAGACATTTGGTTATGTTTATGAACAGAGGCCTACAAATACAGGACAGTACAGGGGAAGCTCATCAATGAAGTCCTTATTAATAAGTTACAAATAAATATTGAACTTTACTCATTTACAGGAAGTTATTTTATGGTTCTAGCCAATGGAACCTGTTCTCCTTCAGTGTTCTGTGCTGATGATGATGTGAATAGACGTCAGTGTCAGACTAATGAATGAGCTTCTATTAAAGACTGGTGGACTGAGAGACACTAGAGTCTCTTCACCTACACTGAGCTGATGAAGAGTCCTGTTCCAGAAATGATAATAGAACATTAGAGCCCTAATAAACCATGCTCCTGTTACTCTCCATACTTCAGTACATCTGAAGGTACATACTTTAGTACTGTTACTCTCCGTACTTAAGTACATCTGAAGCTACATACTTTAGTACTGGTACTCTCCATACTTAAGTACATCTGAAGGTACATACTTTAGTACTGGTACTCTCCATACTTCAGTACATCTGGAGGTACATACTTTAGTACTGGTACTCTCCATACTTCAGTACATCTGGAGGTACATACTTTAGTACTGGTACTCTCCATACTTCAGTACATCTGGAGGTACATACTTTAGTACTGTTACTCTCCATACTTAAGTACATCTGAAGGTACATACTTTAGTACTGCTACTCTCCATACTTAAGTACATCTGGAGGTACATACTTTAGTACTGGTACTCTCCATACTTCAGTACATCTGAAGGTACATACTTTAGTACTGTTACTCTCCATACTTAAGTACATCTGAAGCTACATACTTTAGTACTGGTACTCTCCATACTTAAGTACATCTGAAGGTACATACTTTAGTACTGGTACTCTCCATACTTCAGTACATCTGAAGCTACATACTTTAGTACTGTTACTCTCCATACTTCAGTACATCTGGAGGTACATACTTTAGCACTGGTACTCTCCATACTTCAGTACATCTGGAGGTACATACTTTAGTACTGTTACTCTCCATACTTAAGTACATCTGAAGGTACATACTTTAGTACTGCTACTCTCCATACTTAAGTACATCTGAAGGTACATACTTTAGTACTGCTACTCTCCATACTCAAGTACATCTGAAGGTACATACTTTAGTACTGTTACTCTCCATACTTAAGTACATCTGAAGATACATACTTTAGTACTGTTACTCTCCATACTTAAGTACATCTGAAGGTACATACTTTAGTACTGGTACTCTCCATACTTAAGTACATCTGAAGGTACATACTTTAGTACCGTTACTCTCCATACTTAAGTACATCTGAAGGTACGTACTTTAGTACCGTTACTCTCCATACTTAAGTACATCTGAAGGTACGTACTTTAGTACCGTTACTCTCCATACTTAAGTACATCTGAAGGTACATACTTTAGTACTGGTACTCCAGTGGAGGAGGATCTCTACATGGTGGGGTACTTCATCCTCCCCTGTACTGTATGTGAAGAGTCTAAACACACAGGGTGCGGCAGTCCAGTCCCTAAGCCTGCTGTAGAGCGCGCTGATATCCGGGACTGCTGAATGTGTCCGGGCCGGTTTCAGGAATTCAGAGGAGATAATAACAGGAACGTTTAGGGACAGTCGGATCTTCCCGGAGGTTTAAGGCCTTCCTCATTCATTCCTCATTAATAACCAACACATTCCTGAACACTGTATGTGTGAAGGGGCATTGAGGCACAACCGGACGTCTGAGGGTGTTTTTCACAGACAGCGCTGTGGTGCCCCCTTGTGGTGGAGGAGTAGAACACCCTTTCTGATGTATACACACTGCTCCTACAGCTGTGGACCAACAGCTGGACGGGTGTCCCTGCTGTTCCATGTTTAATGATCATATAGGTGTAGTATACGGTATAAAGGAGCTCGTATAGGTTCTCAGTTATCACTGTATCCATGTCTGGATTGTGTTATTGTTCTGGATGAACTGGAATTATTCCTCTTTCCGAAAAGAAGAAATGAGAAGTTCCATTCTAGTCCTTTCACTGTGGAAACAGGCGGGCATGAGCTGATGTCTCATCGAATTGCATCAGAATGGAAGTTTTTATTATTATTATTTATTAAATGAAAATACCAGCAGCGTTTACATGCATTAATAAACATCTGTCTTCAGCATTAACACAGTAATTAACATCTAGTTTATGATTTAAATGTCCTTTATCTGTGTTTTGTTGGATCAGCTGGTTTGGAGCTTCAGCATGTCATTTTTAGACCAACACCAAGAGAACTGAGCCTAACACTCGGTCACCACGCGGCTTCTCATTCGTAGACGCACATCCTCCGTTCCACCTTAAATAGTGTACCTGTCACATGACTGTACATACAGATCCTGAGTATAGGCCTTACCTGAGCCTTCCACTCGACCCGCAGTCAGTACGTCACTATCTATCAGGAGGGGGGTTAGGATACGCTCCTCCAGTAACAAAGCATATCTCACCATCACGCTGAGGAAGAGCTGTTTATCATCCAGACTGCTGTCCTGCACACAGCCGGACTGGCTCAGGTAGTGATACGCCTCCGGAGAGTCCAGCAGCAGGTACAGGTCTACATCCACAACCACACAGAACAACAGAACCCAATCAGTACCACACCCATTCCACCTGTACGACCCACACGCTCATTCTGACAGACTGTAATACGCTACAGGAAGTGTAGGGGGCGATACGACCCACACGCTCATTCTGACAGACTGTAATACGCTACAGGAAGTGTAGGGGGCGATACGACCTACACGCTCATTCTGACAGACTGTAATACACTACAGGAAGCGTAGGGGGCGATACGACCCACACACTCATTCTGACAGACTGTAATACGCTACAGGAAGCGTAGGGGGCGATACGACCCGCACGCTCATTCTGACAGACTGTAATACACTACAGGAAGTGTAGAGGGCGATACGACCCGCACACTCATTCTGACAGACTGTAATACACTACAGGAAGCGTAGGGGGCGATACGACCCGCACGCTCATTCTGACAGACTGTAATACACTACAGGAAGCGTAGGGGGCGATACGACCCGCACGTTCATTCTGACAGACTGTAATACACTACAGGAAGCGTAGGGGGCGATACAACCCACACGTTCATTCTGACAGACTGTAATACACTACAGGAAGCGTAGGGGGCGACATGGCTCTATAACGGTTATATGATCTATGCGGTCATACTGTCGGTAACTCTCTCACCTCTCTGCTCACGGTCAGCACCGGAGAGCAGTGAGTAGAAGATGTGGTAGTTGCGTTCTCCTGGGTTCTGTCGGACCACCCGGTTCTGCAATGAAAGATAAATGTTCAGAACTGACACAGTTAATGGCTAGTGAAGCGATTAATCTGGTGCTTGGGTCGTTTGATAGTCCGACCTTCTCCAGCAGGTAGTCGACGATGCAGCCTCCCTGGATGTTTCCGCTCTGAGCGAAGTGCAGCTGGATGAACTTCCCGAAGCGGCTGGAGTTGTTGTTGTACACAGTCTTGGCGTTCCCGAACGCCTCCATGATCGGACTGAGAGGAGGAACACACAAACAGACCCAGAGTTCCATACCATCCATACAGTTCCACAGAGTTCCACCTTTACAAAAATGGTTCCTTAGCAAAGACAGTGGTTCTTCATAGAACTATAAACATTTAAAGAACCATTTACATGCCTAAATGGAGAACTGTTCCACCGATTGGAGTAGAATTTATAAGAATGTGTTGTACATGGTTCTACACAGCACCAGAATGGGTTCTGCTGTTGTTATGAAGTCAAGGGAACCCATTTGGTGCTCTATGGAACCACATACAATACATTTTCTATCACTCTGATAAACATTTCACCATTTAAGCCTGCTAAGGGTTCTATGTGTTCATGAGTTTACATAGAACCACTGTCTGTCGTTAGAACCGTCAGTAGTGCACCGTATGGAGAATGTGTTGTATATAGTTCTAGCACCAAAACAGATCACATGACAACAACAGCAGAACCCATGTTCAAACTCGTCTCTGTTTATATCACTCCTTCCGTTCGCTGCTGAACGTGGTTTCCTGCAGAGAGAGGGCGGCGCCAGGGCCGGTGGAGGTAGGGGTGGTGCAGGAGGCCGCTCTCCAGGAGCTCCAGCCATGGCTGTGTCCCGCTCCTCTCACCGTGACTGATAGGAGGTTAGGATACGGCGTCAGCGCAGCAGAGCTACTTCTCCACCCTCTCATGCTGGACTGATTCCCCTCCTACAGCGCTACAGTGACTCAGTATCGCCCCCTCAGGTACACAGTGGTACTACAGACAGGACGGGCAGGGCTAGCTGGTTAGCATGCTAACCGTATAGAGACTCTCTGAGTCACTTCCTGCGGATCATTTTAGGTCATTTTGGAGCTGAAATTCTTTAAGCACGCAGACGGTTCTCTGTGTGATCAAGGTTCTATCTAGAACCACTGTCTTTACTAAAGAACCCATAATTAACCATCTTTTCAGAGCCTGCGGCAAATAGTTTGTGTTTACCTGCTGAACCTCTTTTGATGTTCAGTGGGTAAAGGGAACGTGCTCAGTGTGTGTTAGGGTTACCTGCTCTGGATGATGGCCTGTTCTACTCTGGTGGTTCTCTCTGACAGCGCAGCTCCAGTGGAACTCTGACTCATCACAGACAGGAACTTCAAGAGGAGCTTCGTACTCTCCGTCTTCCCCGCCCCGCTTTCACCACTGCACACACACACACGCACACACACACACACACACACACACACACACACACACACACACAGACACACACACACACACACACACACACACACACATATACACACACACACACGGTATTTAATGCTGGATTAAAAGTGTTACCTGGTGTGTAATGCTGGATTAAAGGTTTAATCTGCTGTGTAATGCTGGA
>JAMWET010001634.1:57500-79432 GCA_024036415.1 Prochilodus magdalenae | reverse complement strand
TAGACTATCCTACCTGGAGTTCCATGAGCTAGGCACTCCTGTTGGCCTGTTTTGAATTTTCCCCATTCCAGTTCAGTCTGGCAGAATGCAAGCCGCTGCACCATTTAATGCGAAAGGGAAACATTTGAACACGTAGGCTGGTGAATAACAAGCTGACCTTCAGCCTGGTAGTTTTGATGCTGGTAGCATTTCTGAATAAGGAAATGAATCCTAATTCAATATCCCTACCTGGAATTTCATGTATGGAGCTACTGTTAAATATACACTGCTGCAGGACAGCTTGAGATGGAAGCCCAGTTCATCTGAAGATACTCCCAGGACTCTCATCAGATGTTATGATGTATGGCTAATGGATGTCATATTGTGGTGAGCTGCAAATATGAGTTGCCAGTTGTGCAGCCCCAGTGAAGCTACAAGGGCAAAATAACCATGGCTGGTTGGTGGGGAAATGTGGATCTCAAGATGTTTCAACATCCTCCACACACCTCCATCATGAACTCCATCAGCTTTGCTCTCATATCGGCTGATGAGGCCGATATGGCTCCGATAGCTTTGTGCATCCCTAGTTAGAGCATGTGGCACCGTGTAATGCCGCTGCGGTGTTAGTTATTTGTGTTAGCTGTCCTGTGACTGAATGCATGACCTTACCCTAATGCAAATAGTGTACCTGTGCTGTACTGCGTTTCTAAAATAAACACCTCCAGATACAGTGAGCCGTGTGTGCGCATGTGTTGACTTTCAGCAGCAGCCTAAAGGCCTTCTCTAAGGAAGTGTACCTGTTTATATCAGCCTGATCAGATCAACCAACCAGCTGTATGTTTATGTTTCTCTACTTACACTCATCATCAACAGAACAGCTCCACCCAGAAGAAGGTGTGGGGGTGCAGGTGTGGTTAGGAAGGAGGATAAAGGTGACCAGGATCAATAACTGGTGATAAATTTAGACTGATATGATCAATATTTATTGAGCTACACATACAGAAGTCTGTCTCTCAGTATGGCGTCGGGCCGCCGTGTTCGCTAACCCAACACGCCAGACGTCTCGGTATGGAGCTGTAGAGGTTCCTGATGGAGTCCTGTGATAATCCATCCCATGCAGCTTGAACACCCTCACACAGTTCCTGCAGATGGTGCGGTAGAGGTGGAGGTGGAGGGACACCAGGCCTTCTGGACGTGTGACGACAAACCGTTCATCTTGGTGCTGACCACGGTGCCTCCACACACGGATTCGTTGGGCGTCTCCACCAAGACTAAAGCGGGACTCGTCACTGAAGATGACCCGCTGCCATTCTGAGTCACTCCATGACGTTAGGAATGCTGTGGAAGGGTCTGGAGTGAGCGGTTAATGGGAGGAAATCCACCATCATAACAGAGTTGGAGCTGTACGGACTAAAATTCCTTCAAGGTGACGTGCAGGACGGACTAACGATTACCGGAAAGGAACAAGAGAGTCACACTAGATACTGAAGCACAGCTTCGCATGCTGTTACCCCCACAGATCTGTGATACTGGGTCGTTTTCTAGTCTGATAGTTTTGTCTTGTTTCTTTAATCAGATCGTCGTTATCTACTTTCAGGCCTGGTGTGAAGGTCTGATTAGGTTACGTTCCATAGATGGGCTCCGTATATCTACAGTACAAACATTAAACCCGCTTACAGTGCATGAGGTAAACAGGTGAGGGAACGTATGAACAGTAGACTGATATGTATGAACACGCTCGCTGTACACTGATACCACTGTGGACTGTGCAGACTCTTATTTTATCAGGAACAGATTATCACCGCAGTTCCTCTTTACCAGCAGAACTTCCTCTACGATCACATGTTATTGTCTGAAGGCAGCTTAATAATGCATATATCACTGTATAACAGTCAGAATAGTTCAGTAAAACCCAGATAGGCTCACAAAAGACATGAATTTGTAACATTTATAATAAAAAATAATAGTAAAAGTTGTTCATTTTACAGCAATATTAATGTGAAAATTTACCATAAACAAAAAAAAAAAAAAAGGAACATTATAGAATTAATAAATATATATTCTACATAACGGTTAATGTAAATGTGTTGATGTAAACAGCGACTTTCAGGGTTTATTTAGTGTGAAACCTTCTAGATTCAGTTAGATCTGTTCACAGTGGTGGTGAAGGTAACCAGACGTCCCCTCTAAAAGCTCCCTCACAGGAAGTTCCTACAGGAGGTGGTTCTGAATACGCTGCCTGATGTCTGAGACGCTGTTTATGATAGTGTGGAGAAGATCTCAGCCTTAAACTCCATTCATGGTGGAGGGATACATGCTGCAGGGCGCTGTGAGGTCAAATAGTCCCCCAAAGGAACTTAGTATTTCCAGGTTTTCCTTCATCAACATTCCATACACACTCAGAAGACACGTGTAGGTTCACTGGTGGTTCTAGATAGTCAATACAGTGTCTATATGTGGGTTCTAGACATGGAGAACCCTGGTTCCCATCACCAATGCTGTACAGAAACATTTGGGGGGTATTCCACACAGCAGGGTTTCTCAGTTAGCCAGATATCTTAAACCAAATAAAGAGGACTGTCTTTTTTCCTATTGGACAAGCTGAAAAATCCTGCCTTGTAGAACAGCACCGGAACCATTTTAATCCAAACCCCACTCTGAACCAATTAGTTTATTTCTTACATCCTCAGTTATGTAGAAAGTATGCAGAAATTATACATTTATAGACACTGAAGTGTGTAAAGGTCTAACTTGCTAATGTAACTGCAATTTCAGCAAAAGTAGTAAATCCGTCTGTAACTATTTTAATATGAAAAAAAAAACAGTTTAAAAATTTAAACTTTTAAAGTTTAAACGTTTTAAAGTTCATTAAATACTCTAAATTAGCTCTGAAGAAAAGTAGCACCGCAAATCTGCTGGAGACAACCTCTAAAAATAAAATCGTGTTTAAGGACTTTTATTTTGAAACCGGAAGACCAGACGTGATGTCCGCTGTTCCTGTTTGTAGCTGTATGAAGGTCCGCCATGCTCAGGCTGGTGAGTTTTGGTCTCCTCAGTTGTTCCTCCTGTATCGGCTGTATATTGAACTCAGGCGTGTCAGTTATTGGTTACGGTAGAAGGGGATTAATAAACCGACATGCTGTCTGACCGTGAGGACAGGGGCAGCGGTTATCAGATCTGTGAGCTCTGTTAGCTCCGAGCTTAGTCGGTGGTGTTGGTGTATGTTGACGGCCAGCACACTAAACACACTGGATCATTACTGACTCAGTAATAAACCAGTGTTGTGCTTCGAGATAGATCTAATACACAGAGCTCCAGTGATCCGATTCCAGGTGAACTGGAGCTCTGCTGCCTGAATTATAAATAAGCATATAGACTACAAATTAAAGATCTTTAAAAGACAAGAGGCTTCAGATAATACTAATAGTTATTATTATTATTAATGTCATTATTATTATAATTAAGAGCTGTCAAGTGAATTCCAGCTCCTGGTGACCATATAGATGAATTGTCGTCTCCACTGACCTGTTTCTGCTCATAATCAGTCAGAGCTGCAGTCTGGTTATCTGGGCTTTAAGTGAGAGGAGAGACCTGGTTTAGTCAGGAGTCTAGTTTTTCTTCAGAGTCAGAAAGAGTCAGAGTCAGTAACATGTATGTTACATATACAGTGATGAATGATTTGGAGTGTCACACATGTATGACATCTAACATACTGAACAGACCAGGCAAGCACACAGACTGTAATACGTCGGTAACTAAAAATATAATAATCAGACTAACAGGACTAACAAAGAGCTGGAAAGCAGATAAAGAGAGACCTGTACAGACCTGTGAAGACCTGTGCATATATTACACACACACACACACACACACACATATATATATATATATATATATATATATATATATATATATATATATATATATATATATATATATATATATACACCATTGAAGAACAGGGTAATACAGTACACAGAGAAACAGATGGACTACAGTCTGGACCTGTACACCTACAGAGTGTCCTGTATGGTCAGTGGAGCTGGTAAGATGGACAGCCTGTTAACCTCACTGTCGTTTTTCTGAAGGATTCTAATGATGATGACGTGTCATTATTTGATGCGGAGGAGGATTCAGCCAGAAAGTCTCGGAAATCAAAAATCAAGTAAGTGTGTGTGCGCTGTGTCTCCGCCGTGTGTATTGTGTCTCCGCCACGTGTGCCGGGTCTCTGCCACATGTGCCGTGTCTCCGCCGCGTGTGCCGGGTCTCCGCCACGTGTGCCGGGTCTCTGCCACATGTGCCGGGTCTCCGCCGCGTGTGCCGGGTCTCCGCCGCGTGTGCCGTGTCTCCGCCGCGTGTGCCGGTTCTCCGCTGTGTGATTTGGGTCTCGGTCTCTCTGCAGGCACCCCGTGGCTTCCTTCTTCCACCTGTTTTTCCGGGTGAGTGCGATCCTGGTCTACCTGCTGTGTGAGCTGCTCAGCAACAGCTTCATCGCCTGCATGGTCACCATCATCCTCCTCCTGTCCTGTGACTTCTGGACGGTGAAGGTTAGTGGTAGTGACCACACAATGGCTCTGTTCTTCATGTTTGGTAGAGACTCTTATCCAGCACTTATCCAGTTGGTGGAAAACCCTACCTGGATTTATGAAACAGCGCACGGCGGTCCCTCAGCTGTTGTCAGTGGTCGGGGGCCGTCTAGGCTGTTTTCCTGGCTGTATTAGAACTCCAAAGTCTTATTATTATATAAAGCCCATATTCTCAATGTAAATAAACTGACTCACAGTCACACGGTTAATAAAACTGATAACCACAGTAACCATAATGATGATTCAAATAAATACATCAATCAGTTGTCAGATCAAAGCACATTTTACCACAGCATCTGTGATCCTTCTCTACTGCTGGACTTGCAGCTGTGTAGGCTCAGCCTACGTCACGCGGTTTGTTGGGATGTTATATTAACGTGGTGCCGTGTTAGTGTTTTTGTTTATGGCAGGTGATGTATCGACATGTTGATCTGTTATATAACTGGTGCTGTTGATGGCTGGAGTTTGTCAGTGAGCTGCTGCTGCCCTCTCAGTGTTTCTGGTTCTGTAATAAATGTGATATTAATAGTGTTACTATGGTGAGCTGCTCTAATCGACTGTGTCTGTGTCAGAATATCACAGGGCGTCTGCTGGTGGGTCTGCGCTGGTGGAACCAGGTGGACGAGGATGGGAACAGTCGCTGGGTGTTTGAGTCCAGAAAGGTGGGTTTGTTTTGGGGGGACTGAACGCTGAATGTTCTGTTCCAGACTGTCATTCAAGCGTTCCATTATTATTAGGTTCATATATTCTACTTTAAATTAGTATATTGAATAATCCAGGACCGTTCAGCTCTATTCAGCCTTACGCCGCCCGCACACCGCAAGCGACAAGGTCGCACAGCGTCAAAATAGGAACCAGTCTTCAGTAGGAACCAAAGTCAGTGAAGTGGTTAAGGGGAACCTGTTTCCTGACTGGTGGTGTTTCCTGATTTGCTTGATCACGTCGCTTGTGGTTGTGTCTCTGGACGGCATCTGCTTGATGCTGTGTCACTTTCTAAATGTCATGTTGCCGAAGACCGGAGTGTCGGTAGAGGTTCTGAATGTTAATGATTCACTGTATCCACTAGGGGGCAGGTCTGTGCAAGAGGACAAGAGTACTTTCTGTCCTGAATCGTAACAGCGAACTGGGGAGGGGAGGAGCTTATGCTGTGGACACACCCCTGCTCAGGTGTCTTGAAGGACAGAAGTAAACTTGATGTACAGATTAAAAGTGCAGTGCCGGAGGGTGCGGGTGCGGGGGGCTCTGGCACTGCCTTCACCTGATCATTAATGAGCTATCAGTGGTTGAATACACCTGTGACTGTTGTTGGTCACTGTGTCAATGTGTGTCTAAATCATTTTACAGGTAGCTTAGCTATGCTAGCTACAGAGCACCTGAAAGGACAAAAGGGGGCGGGGTTATTTCTACGGTGCATAAAAAAGCTGCCTGTGAAATAGTCACTGGAATAAGGATCCTTGCTTCAATCGTCTCTCGGCTGCTTGTTATAGGAGTGAGACGACGGAGAGAATGGCGGGTCTGAGCCACTCTTTATCTGAGGTTCTAGATCAGATGCCACGCTTGCATGAGAGCTGTTATGGCTTGAATGCTTGTAATGGGGCTTCTTCACACAGGAGGTGGGGAAAGTGGCCTAATCGCTTTGATAGTGCTAGGATTAGGTGTGTGTTGGGTTTAGTTCGTGGTAGGCAGGGCACACAAAGTTAGATGGTGCACATTCTAATTCACACTTCATCCACTGGGGGTCACTAGTTTACCACCAGGTAATTTTGGAGGCATAAAGGCCTGAAGCTGGAATCAATCATGGAGTAGTGGTGCAGTGTTCGAAGTGGACTCTGACCTCCGAGGATGGAGACACCATGCTTGGGCTGGCCTGGTAGTGGAGATAAGTGGTTACCCCCGGTGACACTCATTCACCATTAGCTTTATACACACTGACTATCGTGGTACCTGCACACACGTGGGGTGGGGGTTTTGAATGAGCATAGTGCAGAGTTAAACCCTAGACAGTACTAGGACTCGTCTCAGGGGAGGAGATGGAAAAGACCTTGAGTCAAAGGGGAAATGACCCTAAATGGGACTGTGGAGGAGCTCTAATTGAGATTGAGAGTAACCGTGTGTGTGGTGTGTGTGGTGTGTTTAGGGTCAAGCCCAGCAGCTACCGGCGTCTCTCCCCTCTGATTCCGAGGCACGGATCTTCTGGCTGGGGCTGATCATCTGTCCTGTGCTCTGGGTCATCTTCACCTTCACCACCCTCTTCTCCTTCAGGATCAAATGGCTGGTGAGCTCCGAGAATGCTCAGCTAGCTGTAGACACACTCAGATACTCACTAAAATGTGGGAAAACATTCCACATAACAGTCAGAAGACGTGTGTAGGTTCACTGGTGGGTTAGATAGTATATGAATGTCTGTGTGGGGTGGTCCTGTGGGGGTCCTGAGGATCGAAGAACAGTAATACAGTATACAGAGAAACAGATGGACTACAGTCTGTACACCTACAGAGTGCATATACAGCTCTGGAGAAATGTAAGAGCCCCCCTGTACCTGATCAGGTTCTCTAGTTCTCCAGGTTCTGGGTTTGTGCTGGTTCTGTTTGGTTCTCCACACTGCTGGAACCATGTCTCCCAAACTCCAGATCAGATATTGTATTAGATCTGTGTATTTAGAAAATCACTAATGACCTCCAGAAGCCTGTTTTTAGAACCATGCTCGCTGTGCGTCTCACCCCAGCCACCGCTCGCCAGCCTCTCTGGAGGTCACTCGAGGTCATCTTACGGTGGGTAAGGGGCAGTGGAATGAGGTGGCGCTCATCACGGTCAGTAGAGAGGGGGTTTGGCCCTCTGCCAGTCTGTAGCTGTGTTGTCCTGTGTGTTGGCTGCTGGACCTTGTTCTTATGAACCAGACGCTCACTCTATCTGCCAGTGAAGCTAGAACCCAACCTTCGGTTCCTCACTGAGAACCTGCTGTACATGTGGAGATGCTGATTTAGAAGGAACCTGGAGTGGGCTCTGATTTATTTCCAGAGCTGCATATGATCACTGGAGCTGATAAGATGGACAGTGAGTGTAGATACAGGGAGGTGGTTTAATGTTACGGCTGATTTGTGTGTGTGTGTGTGTGTGTGTGAGTGTGTGCATGTGTGTGTCTGTGAGTGTTTGTGTGCGTGTGTGTGTGTGTGTGTGTGTGTGTGTGTGTTTGTGTGTTTGTGTGTCTGTGTGTGTGAGTGTGTGCATGTGTGTGTGTGTGTGCGCGTGTGAGTGTGTCTGTGTGTGTGTGTGAGTGTGTGCATGTGTGTGTGTGTGTATGTTTTGAGATTGCTCTGATGCACTTATCGTTAGTTGTGTTTGTGTGCGGTGTGCAGGCGGTGGTGATCATGGGCGTGGTCCTACAGGGAGCGAACCTTTATGGATACGTGCGCTGTAAAGTGGGCACCAGGACTAACCTGAAGAACATGGCCACCAGCTACTTCGGAAAGCAGCTTTTCAAACAGGTGGGGTTCTAACGGTTGTTTATCCGACGGCTAACTCGTCACACAGTGTTCCAGATATCGCCACCGCTCCAACTCGGTCAGATTAGGAATGGTGTTAGAGCGTTTTGATCAGACGTATGGTTTTATGTACAGGAATGGGGGTGCCAAAGTTTGTGCACCCAGCTTTTATTACAGTGATCAAAATCTATAAGAAACAGCTTTTTATGTATACATATCATCCATAGTGTAACCTCTACCTCCATAGACTCCTCATTGTACAGTCACTTTATACATTCATAACTTATACATTTATCCATATTTATATTGTAGCTGTTGTGGTAGTTTATTCCCATTCTCACATTAAGTGCACTGTCCATATGTAAATAATTATCTATATTCTATATTACTGCTATTTTTATAGTTTATCGTTTCTTCTGGGAGAGTAGCAACCTAAATTAGGTTGTATGCAGGTACAATGACAATAAACACAATCTATTCTATTCTTGGCACTACTTTTAAAAAAATGTATATGTGTCTTATGTAGGTGATATCTAATATTTTAAATGTAAGGACTTTTAGCGCGTTTATAAGATTATTAAACATATTTTTTGATGTTTTATTACTTGTTTTAGGTGTTTTTAAGTAAGTAAAATGATGTGTCAGTACAGTGTGAGAGACTGACTTAAGGAAATCACGTAAACAGCAAAACATCAGCTAGAAATGAGTTTATGATCTTGGCATATCAGCCTCAGAATGAAAAATACAATACATCAACATTTTTATGGTGCCTATAGAACCTATGGGACAATTTCTTTGTTGGTAAACAAGGACCTCCAAGACACCACTAGGTATATAACTCGCACCTAGTTACAATAGAAGCAGTTAAATTGATGTCAAAATTTACTATTAATTCAGTCATAACAGAACATTGACAGTGCCAGTTAATTTCTGTGGAGTTTCCTCCTGTTTTTCCCGTTTTCCAGATTTGTAAAGCAGGTAGAGCTGCTGTATTAGCCTCACTGAGGCTCCTCTGTGTTTAGCTAACGTTAGCCGCTGAAGCTAATCCCAGTGTAGTGAATCCTTTACTCTCCAGATGGAGATGAAGCTCCACCAGCACTATGATACTCCAGTAAGAGCTCCAGAGTGTAAACTAGGGCGGGATGATGATGTTCTGATCCATATGTCTAGAGTTATTACTCTGTAGAGAGCACTACTACACCAGGAGACCAGCTAGGAGAAGCTAACGCTGTTAGCGCTTATGCTAGCGGCCACAGAACGGGTGTTTTTGCTCATATTAACACTCGACAGAGAAAAATAAAAGCTGGGTTTGGTTCTCCACACGGTTCTGTGTTAATGTAGACGTGTGTGGACTTTCAGGGTAGAGCAGTATATCTGTTCATTGAAGCCAGAAAGCTAAACAGCACGTTATGTAGCTAGCTAATTAGCCTAGTTAGCTGTTTTAGAGTGGCATGAAATCACCAGGAAAGTCTTTAATACGGTGATTATAATGGTTCTGTCTCTCGAGCGGGTGGAAAATGAACTAACGTTAGAACATTAAGTTCATTTGGTTCCTGTTTGGGTTCTTGTTTTAGCAGTGTGTATGTGGGAGAACATCTTTATACAGTGAATATTTCTACATTAAGCTCTGCAGGTACAGGTGACACTTTTCTTTTTGGAAAGTTACTGATCTGGGTTTCAGGTGTCCCGGTTAAATAACTCTCTGGACTGGAATAAAATCCTGTTGTATCAGTGCAGCCCTGCCTCCGTTTTAACTTCCTTGCAGCTGGGATGTATTGAGTCTTTGTCCTATAGAACCCTTAAAAGGTTCCTAATAGTTCCCCAGGGTACTAAAGTGTCTGTGAAGGATCATGGAACGCTCTGGAATGCCTTGTGTGTCTTGCTTGTGCTCATGTTTCCTCTCCTGTGTGTGTTTGAATCCAGGCTGTGAGTAAACAGGAGGAGTCGTGAAGAGGAGCTGCTCAAAGTTTTCCAGCATCGTCGCAATATAAGTTTTATAAAGGGTGTTTCAGTTAAAGGACATTTCCGAGTCTCCACTCCGCTCAGCAGACGCTGACTGACAGTATTCCAGACACTTTGCACATGGATTTTATAAGAGAAAAGTTTGTTTGTTGGGTTTTCAGTAACTTATTAACCTTAAATATATGCTCTGAGAAGATGTAAAGATTTTGGGCTCGTGTGTTTATCCGGCTCGGTAGATTCTGAGGGACTGTTGAATGCACTGAACTGGGACACCAAAATATTACACCTATATAATACCTACACTCCCAACATAGACAGTTCCTCACGGGTTCTGTAGGAAAGGCAGTGGCTCCACATAGAATGTTTGTGTAGCACAAAAAAGGTTTTAACATGATGTTAAACTTGAACAATAGAACCCTGCGTGGAAGAACCCATTTTGGTGCTACAAAGAATGATCTTTTAATGGTTTTCAATATGGACCCTCAAAAGAACCGTGTGCATGGTTACATGGTTCCTCAGGTTGATGGTGAATGTGCTTGTTTCTATGTGGAACTGTTTTTGGAAATGGTTCCATGTAGCACAAAAAGTGTTCTGCTATAGGTACGGTGTCGAGCTTTTTTTGGGTTGCTATATAGAACCATATAGAGCACACATACCACTTCTCCATCAATCTGAAGAACTGTTTTAAAGAACCATTGAAGCATGCACACGGTTCTTTGAGTGTTTGTTAAAAGTGAGTCAATCAGGTTCTAGACGTCAAAAATGTTTTTGGTTCTGTTCTCCAGATTGACCCTAAAGACTTCCTGTAAGCAGCTCACAGTGAGAATAGGGGTGGGGTAAGTCTAAAGACCTCCGCAGTAAACCCTGTTCAACCTCACTCACAAGGTAACCCCTCACAGCTTATCCAGGTGTGGGTGTTCCCAAGCCGTCCCCTGAGGTTACACCACCTCTTAATCAGTTTACAGACTGAAAGACCATGATGTATATAAACACAGCTCTACATTCAGCCGTCCCTCTTCATTTATTACCCATATATAAGGAATACCAGCCACCACTCACAGACAAACCTGAGTGTTTGAAATGTATACAGAGCGAGTGAGGGGTGGTTTGGTGTGAGGTGTGTACAGAGTGAGGGAGAGAGGGTTTGGTGTGAGGTGTGTACAGAGTGAGTGAGAGTGGGTTTGGTGTGAGGTGTGTACAGAGTGAGTGAGAGAGGGTTCGGTGTGAGGTGTGTACAGAGTGAGTGAGAGAGGGTTTGGTGTGAGGTGTGTACAGAGTGAGGGAGAGAGGGTTTGGTGTGAGGTGTGTACAGAGTGAGTGAGAGAGGGTTTGGTGTGAGGTGTGTACAGAGTGAGGGAGAGCGGGTTTGGTGTGAGGGTGTGTACAGAGTGAGTGAGAGAGGGTTTGGTGTGAGGTGTGTACAGAGAGTGAGAGTGAGAGAGGGTTTGGTGTGAGGTGTGTACAGAGTGAGGGAGAGAGGGTTTTGTGTGTGAGGTGTGTAACAGAGTGAGGGAGAGAGGGTTTGGTGTGAGGTGTGTACAGAGTGAGGGAGAGAGGGTTTGTGTGAGGTGTGTACAGAGTGAGGGGAGAGAGGGTTTGGTGTGAGGTGTGTACAGAGTGAGGGAGTGAAGTGGGGTTTGGTGTGAGGTGTGTACAGAGTGAGGGAGAGAAGAGGTTTGGTTGTGAGGTGTGTACAGAGTGAGTGAGAGCGGGTTTGGTGTGAGGTGTGTACAGAGGAGGTGAGAGCGGGTTTGGTGGTTGCGGTGTGTACAGAGTGAGGAGAGAGAGGGTTTGGTGTGAGTGTGTGTGCAGAGTGAGGGAGAGAGGGTTTTGGTGTGAGGCGTGTTCAGAGTTCTGGAGAGAGGTTGTGGTGTGAGGTGGGTAACTCCATGTTGAGGGGAGAGAGGTTTGGTAGTGAGGTGTTTCCACAGAGGGAGGACCACCCAGTGTTTGGTGTGAGGTTGTGTACAGAGTGAGGGAGAGAGGGTGTTGGTGATGAGGTGTGACTGGAGAGTGACCTGGAGAGACTAGTTCCTTTGTGAGACTATTTGATACTCAGAGTGAGGCACCATGTAGGGTTTTGGTGTGATGGTGTGTAAAGGCTGAGATCTTCTCCACCTTTGGTGTGAGGTGTGTACAGACATCAGGAGGCAGGTATTCAGAACCACCTCATGTAGGAACTTCCTGTGAGGGAGCTTTTAGAGGGGACGTCTGGTTACCTTCACCACCACTGGGAACAGCTTTGACTGGGTGTAGAACTGATTGTTCTGGACACCCTAATCCCCCTCTGCATGACTCTGTATATAATTCTACTTTAACGATCCAGATGCGTATCTTATGTTTGCGAAGGCTGAACTGCCTTGTGTGTCTTTACGTTGTTTTGTTTTTGGTATTTGCAGCTCTTTTAAATGTTGTTTCTTGTGAAGCTCTGACTGGAACGTTCCTCCCCTGAATGTAGATCCTGTTGTGGTTTAAAATAAACTGAACTGAAAGTGTGTCTTTTTTGTTTACCTTATTAGTTTATTTCTGGTCAGATTAAACTTCATAAATAATATCATATCACCTGTAAACTATCAGTTCTAAAGCCCAGAGAACATGCCAGAGAGAGAAACTCCCTTCCACAGACACCACGTTTCTCAGTGGCCTGAAACACCTCATTGAAATTCCAGCCCTTCTCTCTGGTGACATCATCTCGTAACACAGTCCTTATTGCCCGCCCTCCCACCAGTTAGTATTAGTGCATATTTGGGACACACCCACATCCACAGTGGAGACAGACATGGAAACTACTATTATTACTGCAGGGGTAAAGCATACCAAAATAAAAGTCTCTTTAGTGAGGGCAGAGGTATACCAGTAGTTAACTGAACACCGGATCCTGCACCCAACCAGAGCACAGTAAAGCTGACAAAAATAGGCTGGGATTTACGAATACATTTACTGGGTTTTATTAATGATTTTAATGTGAATATTAACATTATTATTAATACTGATATTCAGCACATACATGAAATAAAGAGAAGAAGGTCAAAAGATATTTACTTCATCAAAATTCGTGCAGAGATTTTAACTGGTTTAGCTCACTGCGTGTCACGTGAGGGTGTGCCAAACTTGCTGGTGTTAGAGTATGTAGTACATAGGACAGTTGTGAACTGAGTATGGTCAAATCTGTAGGGCACCAGGATGGTGTTCTACTCCAGTCAGAGGTTCTAGTATACAGAGGGAGCTATCTTCATGGTGTGCTGGAGATCCCCGGATGGTGTTCTACTCCAGTCAGAGGTTCTAGTATACAGGGGGAGCTATCTTCATGGTGTGCTGGAGATCCCCGGAAGGTGTTCTACTCCAGTCAGAGGTTCTAGTGTACAGCTATCTTTATGGTATACTGCATCCCATCATGCACCGCGGCTCGTCCTAAGAGCGCCTCCGATTAGATTTAGAGAAAGAGACCACCACACGTCATGAAACGTCCCTTATACATGGAGTAATTGTGTGGTGTATGTGTGTTTTTCTGCCAGTAGGTGGCGGTAGTGCACCTGACGCAGGTCTGCTGACCGCAGTCCGCCCCAGAAGAAGAGGAAGGAGCCCTGACTGTTGTTATTCCGGTGATCTGTGTGTAAATCTGTTTAACAGCACAGAGGAGACGATCTTCTGATCATTCGTGTTGGATCACAGGCTGTAAAGGTTTCTGAGGATGATCCCGACCGAAGACGCGTCCGCCCGGAAGCGGGTGATCGAGGAGAAGCTGAAACAGGTCTGTGGATGTGGAGCTGGAGGAAGGGAAGGGCTGGGATGGGCTAGCGGTTACTACAGTTCCAATAATATATCTATAAATACACACACATATATATGGGCATGTTCTGATAAATGTGCTTCCGCATGGAGATATAGACTCTTGGCGATGCAGTGTTGTGTCTCTTCGTGACAGTACAGCGCTGGTCCTGTGTTCTGCATTAAAGGGCCCATATGCTACTTTTATTGTTATTACAGGTAGCAGATTATATAGCACATGATTAAAAGCTTGTAAAACTATGCATAAAACAGTGTACAGGTACCTGCATTTACTAGGGTGATAAACAAAAGTAAGCACATGCTTTAAAGTTTAAATGTTTAAATAGCATTTTGTGAAAAATTACTGTCTATATATATATATATGTATATATATATATATATATATATATATATATATATATATATATATATATATACATATATATATATATACATTATTCACATGATATACGGTTTTGTGGTCCTGAACATTTAGCCATATAGAACTTTGGCTGATAAAAAAGGGATGTAAGAAAATATAATATAGTTTTATATATAAGTCTAATCAGACTCTGCTTCATAGCATGGTGGAGCCCCATCCTTTTGGAAATAACAGAGGACCTACCATCTTTGGTCAGAGTGGATGGGAACACTGAACACTGGAGCAATGTGAGGTAGCGCTGAGCGTTTAGGGTCTGGTCAATGAACATGGGTCTGATTACACAGATGCCCCATATTCATCCACACTACACCATAACCTTCACATCACCTACGACGTTGGGTTCTACTGTACCCTACGTTCTGGCGGTGGACCTCAACACATACATAAACATTGGCCTGAACAGAACGCCCTGTGTGAACGCGGGACCCTGATGTTGGTCTACCGCCCAGGTGCAGAACTCGACACATCTGTCCGGGTCGTCCTCTGATAGTTTGTGCTGCAGCTGGATCTTAAAGGGGTGCCATGTTCTGGTATGAAGAAGGGCTGGCACCACGTCCTGCTGCGTCGAGGATCATTCCCAGTGCCTGCCAAAACCAGTATTGAGGTTTGCTCATTTGTAGCGGTCTCCAGGCGACCCTCTGGAGCTTGGCGCCCACAGTCCTGGTTTCTGGGAGCTTGGCTAGGAGGGAAGCAGAGGTGCTGTGTGATGTTGGTGGATGTTGAAGTCTGGGACTGTGATACAGCTGATGCGTTCCCCGGACATCAGAATCACATCAGTCCTCTCTTCCTTCGTCAATTCCAGATATGTCCTTTCCCCCTTCCCTTCTGAACGCTTGACTCACCCTGTGTGTTATATGTGTGTAAGGGAATGTGGAAGCAGTTCGAACTGAAACACTCCTTATGACTTCAGTGTAAATGGGTGGAGCTAAACTGCTGAGTTACACCTGGCCAGGTGGCTGTACCTGCTTCTGTGGAGCCTGGGGTGTTAGCGTCCTGTTTGTGTGAAGGGAGGTGGAGTGAGGGAGTAATGAAGTGTGTCTTGGTGTTTGTGCTGAACCTCAGGAGCAGGAAACGCTGTCCTTCATCCGGGAGAATCTGGAAAAGAGTGACCAGCTCACGAAAGGGATGGTAAGAGACCTCATCTCTCTCTTTATGGGGGTCTGTTAGATGGAAAGGTGGACAAGCAGGGGCTTGGGGGTATGCTAGTGTTGTTAGCTCACCTCGGGGATTAGAGTGATGACGAGTGAAGCTGTGTGATTGGTTGGTGGGGTTAAAGGGGCAGTCCAGCCTGAAACTAGCCCTGAATATGTTTTTAAATTCAATCAATGCAGAACCGATACCAGTTCAGGGTGGCCTGGAGTGTTATCATCATTATTATTATTAATTATTAATTATATTATGCTTTTATTATTATTATTATTGTTGTTGTTGTTGTTATTACTGCTATTATATTATTATTATTATTATTATTCTTACTACTGTTATTATTATTAATACAGTTATTACTATTACTATTATTACTGTTATTATTACAGTTATTGCTATTACTATTATTATTACTACTGTTATTACTATTATTATTGTTATTATTAGTCTAATATTTTTAAATGTGGCACCACAGGTTCTAGTTTGTCTGTTCCATCCTATTAAATTTCAGAGAACCTAAAGATCATGATGCGTATCTTACATGGTTAAAATGTCTGAGAGGTGAGGTACTGTGTTATCTCCCACACCTCCTCAGCTGCAGCAGAATTCCTGATGCCTATTTTCTCAGACTACAATTCCCAGCATGCATTGCCCTACATTCACACTACCAGGCGACAGAGCAGTGCTGAGAATGACTGTAGATGATATCCTGAAATCCGGTCTCGGTTTTCCGTTGCGGCGCTCCAGCCTAGTAAACGTGTGGATGTGTTTTCCGTCTCTAAGGTGTCCATCCTGTCCTCGTTTGAAAGCCGTCTCATGGCGCTGGAGAACTCCATCATTCCTGTGCATAAGCAGACGGAGAACCTGCAGCGCCTGCAGGAGAACGTGGAGAAAACGCTCTCCTGCCTCGACCACGTCATCAGCTACTACCACGTCGCCAAGGACACCGACAAGATCATCAAAGAGGGGTGAGTGAGACGCACGTGATGAGACTAGTGGACTTCACTGCTTTGTGGTGAAGCTATAAGCTTGATGTCCACTAGTCGCTGATCACATGAATAGGACGAACATGGACACCTCAGAGAAGACAACAGGGGAGGAGCCTGGTGGGAGGGGGCGGGGCACTAAGTCCTATAATAATTGGTTGCTCTTATTTTCACCAGTCTGCAGATTCCTGTACCTCCTGTTCTGGGAAGGCCTGCAGGTCATGTGGAGTTTTCAATTAGGTTTTTGAGAAACTAATCTCTATGTGTCTCCCTGTGTCCCTGTGTGTCTCTGTGTGTGTCTCTGTGTGTGTCTGTGTGTCTCTGTGTGTGTCTCTGTGTGTGTCTGTGTGTCTCTGTGTGTGTCTCTGTGTGTCTCTGTGTGTGTCTCTGCGTGTCTCTGTGCTTGTGTCCTTGTCCCTGTGTGTGTCCCTGTGTGTCTCTCTGTGTGTGTCTCTGTTTCAGCCCCACCGGCCGGTTGGATGAGTATCTCGCCTGCATTGCAAAGATCCAGAAAGCTGTGGAATATTTCCAGGACAACAACCCGGACAGTCCTGAGCTCAACACAGTGGTACGGCATCTCTCTGTCTCTCTCTCTCTCACTCTGTCTGTCTCTCTCTGTCTCTTGCTCTCTCTATCTCTCCACCTACACTATAGGCATGTGTGGGAGGTTTACTGTAAAACTACTCTGCTACAGGTGACTGATTACCTGGTAACAGATGTTATTGTAATCTAAGATAAAGGATTACTGTATTAGAATAATATGATTTACTTTCATTAAAGTTTCTGCAGAGCCTCTTCAAGAATCTCAGGAATATCTCTAGCCATATTCTATTTTTATTTTCTTCATTAAATAAACAGTAAAGTTCAGTTAGTTTAGTAAATAAGGTTCAGTAAATAAACACTAACACCTAAACTAGTCTACACATCCTTTCCGAGGTGTAAAATGGCCCGAGCTCGTCTCACCTGTGTCTTTCAGAAAGTGCGTTTTGAGAAAGGTAAAGAGCAGCTGGAGGCGGAGTTTCGTGCCCTGCTGACGCGCTACAGTAAGCCGGTCCCGCCCATCCTGATCCTGGATGCCATCGGTGGAGACGAGGAGCTGGAGGGCGAGGTGACGCTGGAGCACCTCCCTGAGGCCGTGCTGCAGGACATCATCTGCATCTCCGCGTGGCTGGTGGAGTACGGCCGCAACCAGGGTACACAGGCTCACACTCGTACTCACACACACACACTCACACACGCACTCACACCCTCCCACACAAACACACACACTCGGAGAGACACCCATCTTTTGTCAACACACCCTTCTTCTCTCTCGCCAGTGTAGTCGTTCTCCCCACAGCCTTTACTTCCTATATGATCACATGATGCTACCGAGCTGGGATGGAGGGAAAGCTAAAGCTAGGCTTACGCTCGAATCCCGATTCGCCACTTCTTCATCTGAAGCGGTTTTCCCACAGTTGACAGTGTGGGTGTTCTGATCGTGTAAGCTCTAGAGGGATTGTCATGTCTGATAGCTATGCCTTAAAGTCCTAAAGTGTGAGATGGACATAACAGGATACTGTCTCTCACATTCTGGAGCAGACAGTGGGCCAAACCCTGTTACGAGTGCGCCCTGTCCTCGCCCTCTCATCCAGTGTCTATGTTGTCATGAGAAGATAACAGGACGTTTCAGCAGGTGATGCTCTGTAATCAGAGTACTGTAAAAGTCATGTAGCATACATCTAGCTTCACAGTGATGGGCAGGACCAAGATTCGGTGCTGGAGATCCTCTGATGAAGCAAAAAAAACCCAACTCTTAAAAAAAAAAAAAAAAACTCTTTATTTTCTTCCTGATTAGTGTTGCAAAGAACAATTACAAGTCGTACTGAGAACAACAGCTGTATCTGAGGCTGGCTTTTTATTTTCCAGCTAATTATTCAATATTCCCTTCCACCTTAAACGGTGCAGCAGTTTTATTCTGGCATCTCTTAGGCGAATTTTCCCCTTCCACCTTAAACGCTGCAAGAAGTGCTGCAGCCTGGCCTAAGGCTTTAAGGTGGAACGGCAACATTTAAGAAGAACATCAAACTGACTTCAGCTTCATGGAGGCGTGTGAGGGGATGAGGAGTGCTCTGGTTCTGCTGGACGGGTGGAGAACATTGACTTATGTCGGTTCTTGTACAGAACCAAGTGTTCAGTACTGTGTTGTGCTGTTTGTGATGCTAGTTAGCCCCAGCAGCAACGGTAGCGACAGTTTGCTAACCCTCAACCGGCTAATGCTAGTTAGTGTACTCGCTGGGTTTAACGGCCGAGCCCTTCGTTGCTAGTCCAGCGCTGCTGAGTTTGGCAGTGTGCTCCTATGATTCTGGGGGGCGGAGCTTCAGAAGGAGCACTGAAGGGAGGAGCGCGTTAAGGAGGAGGTTGCTGTTGGTGTTCTCCGGAATCGTAGGGTCAGTCACTTCACTGCATGTTGAGTATGGTGGGAATGTTGTGGCCGTGATGTCCACCCTTTGTTCCGGCTGACGTGTGCGCGTGCGTGTGTGTGTGTGTGTGTGTGTGTGTGTGCGTTTGTGTGCGCGTGCGTGCGTGTGTGTGCGCATGCGTGTGTGTCTCCGCAGACTTCATGAACGTGTATTTCCAGATCCGCTCCAGTCAGCTGGATCGCTCCATCAAGGGCTTAAAGGAGCACTTCCGCAAGAGCAGCGCCTCCTCAGCCCTGCTCTACTCTCCTGCGGTCCAGGCCAAACGCAAGGACACGCCCACCAAGAAGGCCCCCAAACGACCAGGTCAGTCAGCTTTAACCCTGGGCGGGTCTGAGGGTGCATGGGGTCAGCGGGCAGTGTGCACTGGGGGTCAGTGTTGGTTACTAGTGTGTAGGGGTGTAAAGTGCGCCGCTGGATGGTTCTGAAGGTCGACTGCATGGCTTTCAGAACCGGTTATTACGATACTGAGGGATCTGAAGTGTAAACATCCACATCGGATTGAGTAGTTTACCATCCGTATGACTTTAACTCGGAATCACGTCGAATCCGATCTAAACGAGCCGCTGCCTCGTCCAGGATTTACACCCCTACTAGGGTTCTATGGGTTTCACTCAGGTTCTCCTTTCCCATTCTGCTGTAGCTCCTCTGGGAGACTCGCTCGACTCTGTTCAGCGCTTGTCCTCCTCTGTGGCTCGGAATAACATCCTCTTTTCCTCTCTTCTCCTTTTCCTTTTCACCTGTTCACATGTCGACAGTCTACATTCCAGGTAACGTGTCTGCTTTAGTGTGCTCCAGCCAGTGCTTGCTTTATCAAAGCCACAGAGGACTAAACAGAACACTGGTTTTAGACCACTGCAGAACCAGGTAGAACCAGAGCCAGACTGAGGGGTAGACCTCCCCAACAGAACCAGACTAAAGCGTAGACCTCCCCAACAGAACCAGACTGAAGCGTAGACCTCCACAACAGAACCAGACTGAAGCGTAGACCTCCCCAACATAACCAGACTGAAGCGTAGATCTCCCCAACAGAACCAGACTGAGGCGTAGACCTCCTCAATAGAACCAGACTGAAGCATAGACCTCCCCAACAGAACCAGACTGAAGCGTAGACCTCCCCAACAGAACCAGACTGAAGCGTAGACCTCCCCAACAGAACCAGACTGAAGCATAGACCTCCCCAACAGAACCAGACTGAAGCGTAGACCTCCCCAACAGAACCAGACTGAAGCGTAGACCTCCCCAACAGAACCAGACTGAAGCGTAGACCTCCCCAACAGAACCAGACTGAAGCGTAGACCTCCACAACAGAACCAGACTGAAGCATAGACCTCCCCAACAGAACCAGACTAAAGGATAGACCTCCCCAATAGAACCAGACTAAAGGATAGACCTCCCCAATAGAACCAGACTAAAGGGTAGACCTCCCCTAGTGAACCAGACTATGGAGTAGACCTCCCCAACAGAACCAGACTGAAGCGTAGACCTCCCCAACAGAACCAGACTATGGAGTAGACCTCCCCAATAGAACCAGACTAAAGGATAGACCTCCCCAATAGAACCAGACTAAAGGATAGACCTCCCCAATAGAACCAGACCAAAGGATAGACCTCCCCAATAGAACCAGACTAGGGAGTAGACCTCCACAACAGAACCAGACTAAAGCATAGACCTCCACAACAGAACCAGACTTCAGCGTATACCTCCCCAATAGAACCAGACTAAAGGATAGACCTCCCCAATAGAACCAGACTAAAGGGTAGACCTCCCCTAGTGAACCAGACTATGGAGTAGACCTCCCTAACAGAACCAGACTGAAGCGTAGACCTCCCCAACAGAACCAGACTAAAGGGTAGACCTCCCAACAGAACCAGACTAAAGCGTAGACCTCCCCAACAGAACCAGACTTAAGCGTAGACCTCCCCAGTAGAACCAGACTAAAGGATAGACCTCCCCAATAGAACCAGACTAAAGGGTAGACCTCCCCTAGTGAACCAGACTAAAGGATAGACCTCCCTAATAGAACCAGACCAAAGGATAGACCTCCCCAATAGAACCAGACTATGGAGTAGACCTCCACAACAGAACCAGACTAAAGCATAGACCTCCACAACAGAACCAGACTTGAGCGTATACCTCCCCAATAGAACCAGACTAAAAGATAAACCTCCCCAATAGAACCAGACTAAAGGGTAGACCTCCCCTAGTGAACCAGACTATGGAGTAGACCTCCCTAACAGAACCAGACTGAAGCGTAGACCTCCCCAACAGAACCAGACTAAAGGATAGACCTCCCAACAGAACCAGACTAAAGGGTAGACTTCCCAACAGAACCAGAACTGAAGACTAGACGTTTTAGACCTCCCCAACAGAAACCAGGACTTAAGGTGAGTAGACCTCCCCAGTAGAACCAGACTAAAGGATAGACCTCCCCAATAGAACCAGACTAAAGGGTAGACCTCCCCTAGTGAACCAGACTATGGAGTAGACCTCGCCAACAGAACCAGACTGAAGCGTAGACCTCCCCAACAGAACCAGACTAAAGGGTAGACCTCCCAATAGAACCAGACTAAAGGATAGACCTCCCCAATAGAACCAGACTAAAGGATAGACCTCCCCAATAGAACCAGACTATGGAGTAGACCTCCACAACAGAACCAGACTAAAGTGTAGATCTCCACAACAAACCCAGACTTAAGCGTAGACCTCCCCAATAGAACCAGACTAAAGGATAGACCTCCCCAATAGAACCAGACTAAAGGGTAGACCTCCCCTAGTGAACCAGACTATGGAGTAGACCTCCACAACAGAACCAGACTGAAGCGTAGACCTCCCCAACAGAACCAGACTAAAGGGTAGACCTCCCAATAGAACCAGACTAAAGGATAGACCTCCCCAATAGAACCAGACTAAAGGATAGACCTCCCCAATAGAACCAGACCAAAGGATAGACCTCCCCAATAGAACCAGACTTAAGCGTAGACCTCCCCTAGTGAACCAGACTATGGAGTAGACCTCCCCAACAGAACCAGACTGAAGCGTAGACCTCCCCAACAGAACCAGACTGAAGCGTAGACCTCCACAACAGAACCAGACTGAAGCGTAGACCTCCCCAATAGAAC